>CM074753.1:1365000-1607500 GCA_037367245.1 Phrynocephalus guinanensis
GAGAATACGGGATCAAGTTCTCCTCCCTGGGAAAGAGAGAGACAGAGAGAGACGTTGAAGGCAAGGGATCAGCAGGGCCCGTTCAGAGGAAGCCCCTGCCAACCTGCCGAAGACCGCACGATCAAGGATGCTCCCCTGGGAGGCCGGCCTAGGGACAGAAGGTCCTACCGGTCCGGTTCTCCTACCTGGTTTGCTCTGTTGGGATTTCTGGCCTCCGTGGGTCCAGCAAAGCCTTTGGAAGGGAAAGGATCGCTCCAGACGGAAGCCCAACTGCGTAGTGAAGAACAAAAATCAATTGGGGGGGGGGAACGACGTGTTTTATGTATCACCCTCCCTGCTCCTGTCTACGCAAGAGGGCCAAGACAGGGTGTTCAGAGAGTTTTGGCAGGTGATATTGTTTCTCGCTCTAAGCAGCTTGTTTTATTTTATTTTAAGCCCAAAAGGATTGATTGATTGATTGATTTTCTTTCTCACTCCAAGCAGCCTGTTTGAAACCCATAAAGATTGATTGATTGATTGATTGATTGATTGATTAGTAGTAGTAGTAGTAGTAGTTATGGGAGCAGGCAGCTCATGTCTGAGTGAAACAGGAGGGAAAAAAGGGATGTCGAGCCACACTGGCCGCTGATTTGACTGGCCGCATCAAAAGGCCCCAGGGAGCCCTCCGCCCCAGCCCGTCTCCTTAACTCAGCAAGTGCCGGCTGGTGATGCCGCGCTCGGTGATGGTCACCTCCATGGCGCTGATGGCTGACGGGAAAATGTAGGACTGCTGGAGGACCTGGGGCAGCAGCGGGCGGTCCAGGGAGCTGAAGGCCGTGGCGTTGTACTGCTCCGTCCCCTCGTACAGCTCCAGAACCGTGAACTCGTTCCGGCGGGCCTTGGTGTTCCAGTACTGGTACTGCGGCAGTGAGAGAGAGGACCAGGTGGGTGGAGCTCTGGGACGAATGTCGGTCGGAGGTTCTAACATCCCCGCGGGAGATCCTCCTCCCAGCCAAAGGAGGTGCTTTTGCGCAGGGACTCTTAAAACCCCTCCCGAAGGCGAGGTTCAGATCCTCGCGATTGCTCCCTCCTTGTTATATTGGCGGAGTCTTAAAATAACCCAGCGGCCGATCTCCTGGTCTCCAAAGGAGACCTGCAAAAAGGGATGTGCTGGATGATCTGTGTTGCGCTAAATCGCACTGCTCAAAACCGGCGGGATTTTGCGCCCTCTGGCACAACCACCCAGGGCGAGAACCGGATCCGCTACGCCTCAGTCCTTCCCCCAATCCTTTTATAACAGTCCCACGCAAAAGGGGCAGAGCGATTTCTCGAGGGGACCCCCCTTCCCACCACATCCCCCCCCCATCTCCCCCCTCTCTCTCCCTCTTACCACCACCCAGTTCTCCGAATGGACCATGGGCACTGGGCCCTTGGCCTTCTTCTGCACCGAGGAGTGGATGATCCGGCCGGTGACGCTGTCGATCAGGTAGATGCCGATGAAGGCCCGCTCCTGGTGGGTGTCCGTGCTCTCGGTCACCACCGCCAACAGGTTCGGGTTCAAGGACTGCGAGGAACAAAAAGCCAACCCTACGTCCGGTATCGTGATCCAAAACTTTTCCACCAGCTGCCTCTCGGAGGCAACCCCCCCCCAAAAAAAACCCTGACCCTCTAGATACCTGGAGAGGGTGCAGCTCGCCCCAAATTAATAGCGGTGTCCCCGCACAGGGTCAGTTCTGGGGAGCGCGAGAGGCACATGTCCCAGCTTAAACAAGCTGGACCCGGATGGATCAGGAAGCTTCCAAGCCCTGTGCACGGCCCTTCGCCTCTCCAACTGCCCGCTCTTCCTACCTTGTAGAGGACGCTACGGTCACCCATCACGCGCCCCTGGGAGTGGACGTGCTCGTTGTCCCGTTTGCCCTTGACCGTCACGATCCGCTGGACGTCGGCGGGGATGGTGATCTCCCAGGTCCCTTCCGTGGTCAGGTCCTGCGAGGCAGCCCAGGGGCAACGTCCGTGAGAGACGGGCGGGACAAACGTGACCACCCACCCACCCGGCTTGCACAAGCGCAGATCGAGGAGAAGGGTGCCGGCTGCTAGAGCCCTCCCCCCCCCTCCCAGTGTGCACTCTTAAAAGAGGCTGGACCTTCACAAAAAAAGAACCTTGAAACCTCCCTTATAGAGGAGTTACGGGATACAGTAGGAGCCCCTGATGTGCGGGATTGCTATCTGTGGCCTGGAAATATTGAAAAATATTAAAAGAAAAATCTTCCAAGTATGAAGTTACCAGAACTGGCCACTAAAAGAAGCCAGAGACCACGGTGCGTACAGCGTTCCGTATAATCCGTTCGGGCATTCGCAAAGGGGCTTGAAGTGGATATCCTGCTACTACAGGGTTGCAACGGTCACGAAACCTTGGCTGCTACAGCAGCCGCTGCCCAGGGCACCCCCAGATGGCATCCCTTCCAGACGGGACAACCCCCGCGGACTCCTCAGTGGGACGCTGAAGGTCCTCCCGACAGACACGGGCCACAACGCACGGGGATGGTTTCGGAGCCGAAAGGCGAACAGGTACCTTCCTCAGCCTTCGCCCCATCAACCTGCCCTGCTCGGGATCGGCTAAATAGAATGAGACGGAGGGCGCCATTTCCTCCAACTGCCGGAGGACGTTCCTCGTGGCCGGAAACACGGTCACCTGGCGGGAAGCGGAGGGAGAAAAAAGGAGAACGCCGTTGAAGAGGGCCGCCTGTGTCGAGTCCTGGGCCAGGAGGCTTTCCGCGGGCCAGTGGAGCGGCCACAGAAGCCGGCCGGCAGACGGGGGGGGGACGTCACCTTGTACTCGTCGTCAATCAGAAGCAGGACTTTGGCGTAGTCTTGGTCCATGATGGGGAGGAGGAAGGACTGGAGGACGGGGCGCCTCAGCTGCGGAGGAGTCACCTGGCTCCACCGCCCGAAGATGGGGTTGAAGACGTAGAGGGAGCTCAGGCCCGTCTCCTGAGAAATAAGACAGGAAAACATAAGGAATTTCAGCCTCTGGGGAAGCGGCTCTGTGTGACACAAGCTGCCACATGGAGGACCACACTCCCCCCCCCCCCACGTGCGTCTTGCCTCCATCAATGCTGCTAAGTAGCTCCAGGACAGTGTTGGCGAACCTATGGCACGGGTGCCAAAGGTGGCACTCGGAGCCCTTTCTGTGGGCACCTGACATTGCCCCTTCATAGCTACCTGTATTCAGGTTTAATTGCTGTATTGGCACTTTGCAAAAAAAAAAAATAGTGGGTTTTGAATTGCAGTTTGGGCACTCAGTCTCTAAGGGTTTGCCATCACTGCTCTATGATCCGTTGGCATGTGGCCGTCCTTCCCTCCCTTAATGCCCCTCTGCAGAACCCGCATTTTTAATACAGTGGTACCTTGTAGAAAGGAATTCATTCGTTCCAAATGAAATTACGTTAAGCAAATTTTCCCTTATACAAATTTCCCGTAGGAAGGCATTGAAAACGGAGTCATCCCTGATCGCGACCATTTTTTATGTCGTACGGATTCGCCCCCTAGGCGATTCTGTTCAGCCAATTCCCCCTATCACCGGAATTTTTTATGTTGTACAGATGTTAGGTTATACAAACCGTTTGTTCTACGAGGGTCCACTTGAACGGCCTGGCGCCCTTCAGCTCGAAGGGACCCCCTGTCCCCCAGGGCAGCCGTCCTGGCTGGGGATGGCCGAGGAGGGGGAGGTGTTTTTAAGAGGGGGGGGGCTGACCTTGTCCTTGACCAGGAGGGTGCACTGCGGGGGGTGCGGGAAGTGGGCGGTCGTCCTTTGGACCATCAGCTTGAACGAGGACCCTGGCTTCACGTCCTGGAGGTACTGCTTCCACAGGATGGTCCCGGAGCTGCTTTCGATCCCAAACAGCTGTTGCCAAAAAAAAAAAGGAGGCGGGGACGCCGTCAAGCAGGCAGGGAGCTCCCTTCCCCCAAGCGCCTCGGCCTCCCTCCCACGGCCGCTCACCTTTCCCGAGGCCGTGACCACCACCACCATCTTCTGGAGGTTGAACTCGTCCCGGGCCAGGTGGTCGATGTGGATCTCGTTCTTCATCTGGCTGCGGGGCTTGCGGGCGTCGTAGAACATCTTCCAGAGGTGGGCCGTCCAGGCCTGGAGCAGGATCAGCTGGGACGAGAGGCGCTTGAACAGCATCCCCAGCAAACCGTCTGCCGGAAGAGGGAAGGAGGAAGGAGAGGAGGCCATGGACCAGGGGCGGAAAGTCCGAGTAAAGCAGCAGCAGCAGCAGCAGCAGCAGCAGCAGCAGCAGCAGCTTGCTTTTGAGGATTCATGAGGCTGCAGGGGCCAGATCTCCCTCTACACACTTGACCTCCCCAGCGGGGAAGTGGCAGCCCTCCCAGAGTGTCCCCTGCGGTCCCGAGATGCCGTGAAGCCACCCAGGCAAAGGGGAGGCGTTCTCGGCCTCTCCGACACCAGGACGAGTCCTGCACCACCAGGGAAGAAGCTGCCTGGTTGCCTGGGACCTCCGGACAGCAAAGCAGAAGGGACGCCTCCGCAGGATCGATGAAACACACACGGAAGCAGGAAGGATTCCCCAGTGGCGGAAAGGATGCCTGGATACCCCTTCCCGTGGGCCGCTACCCCACCCCGCAACCACACACACACACACACACACACACACACACACGAGGGTCCAGATGGCGGGCCTGGGAACGTAAACTGCGACCCACAGAAGCAGAGGCTGGATCGGGTAAATCTCAAAAACGTGAAAGCTGGCTCGTGCTCTACGTTTGCGATACAAGCTGCTACCAATTTTTCTTTTTCATTTGCAGAACAAGGAAAGCCAAGGAAAGGCAGCCAAAAATTAAAAAAGCAAAAAATAAAAAGGGGGGAGAAGAGAGATTGTCCGAGTTACCTTGGATTGCTGCTTCCCAAGGAGCAATTAAGAAAGACAACAAAACAATTCACATTTACTCATGTTAAGTTTCAGAGCAAAAGGCAAGAGATAGGCTTGTAAAGAGGAACTGCTGCTAAAAGGGAGCCCAGGGATCATTCCATGAACAGTGTATGCCTTATATTGTTGTGTTCTGCCACCCGTTGGGGGGACTTGTACCTGATTCGCCATGGATTACGGGAGTGGTGGTGTCATTCTGTGTTTCTGACAGCCACCCGCAGCTCCACCCCCCACGTTTCCTCTTCCGGGGGCAGCCGTTACCTGCTTTCTTTCCAAACTCGCCCTCCAGCTCAGCCTGGGCGCCCGTCAGCGGCAAATCCACCATCTGCAAAGTGACCACTTCAGCCAACGACTCTTCCCTGCTCCATAAAACTTTCCCTGCCGGAAAACACGAGACGGAAAGGAAGCAGGAGAGAGAGAGAGAGAGAGAGAGAGAGAGAGTAAAAAGATGCAGTTTAACACGTTTCCTTTCCACCTGCCTCGTGCTCTCACAAATGCAAATGCAAAAAAAGAAGGCGGGGGGGGGTCATGGCTAAGAGATTAAACTGCAGTTTGGTAAACCCCCTGGTGCAAATCTGGCTTCCACCGAAAACCCAAAGCCACTGTATCTGTTCAGTTGGGCAGAGTGCGGGATTAACTCTGCCTCACCTTACAGAGTGTTGTAGACGTCCCAAATTAAGTTACGGTAGTTTTACACACACTCTTCAAGCTCTTTATTTCTGTACTTGTCGGAGACCCTTGCTGCTTGTGACCTTTCTGTCCTTCCCAAATGCCATGTGTGTGTGTGTGTGTTTGCGGTGCCTCTGATGAGGCTCAGGGGCTTACGACTTACCCGGCTGCTGAAGGAAGAAAAGCAAGTGGTCGGCCGTTTGCACCAGAGCCCGGTAGCCCACGGAGTCGTCTTTCTTCAAAAATACCTGAATGTAAAGCTGGAGGGGTTTGGGGGAGATGGCAGAGGATGCAGGGAGACAGAGGTTGAGCAAGGCTCCCCCCCCCTTCACGGCAACCTCAGAAATATTGTTTGACCAACTAAGAAAGCGGGTTAAGCCCTTTCCAAGAAAACAGACAGCAGGAGAGGCTTTTCACTGACCCCTACGTACGCTGTAATTCAACACTACCCACGCTGGCTGGGGATGAGGGGAGAGGAAGGCCAAGCAACACTGAGAAGGTTAATTCTCTCATATTGTTTCCTTTTAAAGTTTCTCCCTCCGATCAACGGGATGGACACCTTGCCTACCTTGCCCAGAGGCTTCGCTCAAGGTCCGTCCTGGGGACAGGAACCTGGATGAAGCCCACAAGTTGTATACATTTCTGTGGGACTCCTTGAGACGGGGCGAGCGCTGGCCTTAACACCCGGGAAGAGGGGTTTAAAAATTACAAATCAAAGCCGGGGCTTGAAACCCAGCTGGATGAGAACCAGGAAAACACATCCCAAAACAATAAGGGAAAGAAAATAAAGGTCTCAGCCACCGCGTTAAAATAAGTCCCAGTGAGTAATCAGGATCTTCCCTGTTGGATTTAAGTACACAATAGCAGATGGAACAGCCTCTATCTGTCTGTCTGTCTGTTTATTTATTTATGTTTTGAAGGAGATTTCTGCAGCCAGCAGAAAACTCCAGTTCCCACTGATTTGCCAGACTTCTTGCATCGCTTATTTCCTGCGACTCTATCCTCTAGCCCCTAGCCCTCACCCTCTGGGCTTCCTTCCTGCAGAACCCCTGCGGTTGGCCTGGGCTGAGATGTTTCCAGCCCGCCCCCCCGCCCCCGCCGCTTTACCTGCTCTGGCCGGGAGCTGCTCTTCTCCAAGGTGAAGCCGACGGTGGTCTCCAGCAGCCTCTGTCCGGTTTCGGCCAGGTAGAGATTGATGGCAAAGGACTGGTTGTGGCAGCTTAAAAATTCCTGCAACGATTAGGGGCGGAAATCATCCCGCAGGCAGGGAGGAAGGGCAAACCGAGGACAAGAGAGGGAAGAGCCCATCCACCCACCCACCCAAGGCTGAGGGCTGGGCTAAACTCCAAAGAGGTTCTTTTGGGGGAGGGGGCGCTGAAAAGGGAGTATGTGTGCCCCAAATCTCAGCTTGAACCTTCTTCGCTCAAGAACTAAACCCAAGCACTCCGAGACCTGTGAACAAGGAGCTGGAAACGGCAAAACACGAAAGACAAACCAAGCAGCTCAGGAGGCCGGATCCAGCCTGGCAGCCTGGTAAAACCCTCTATTCCAGGCCTGTCCAAACTTCGGCCCTCCACATGTTTTGGTCCACAACTCCCAGAATTCCAAGCCTGTTTTTTTTCCAATGGTAAAGGGACAGTGGGAGTTGTGGTCCAAAACATCCGGAGGGGCCGAAGTTTGGACGAGCCTGCTCTATTCCTTTTACGCCAGCCAGGACTTCATGATCAGAAGAGCTTCCTGCTTTTCCTTGTACCTGCTTGGAGGTGTGTCCAGACGAGTCGGCAGGCGTGGAATCAGAAGGGTGGCCCGTCTTCTGCGGAGAAAGCGAGACAGAACCTGAGATTGTCCGCCTGAACATCCGGAGGGTCTGCTATTATCTGAACAGGCCAACAACCTGAAGGATCTCTCGTGGGAGATAAAAAGGCGGAGATTTGCCCAAGGCAAGGGCTGAGGATGTCACAAAGTCACCTATGCCCGGCCTCACAGGAGAGGCTTACCGCTGGCCCTCCTGTCCAAAGCATAGCAATAAAAACACAGGCTTGGTTGCAGCAACCACGAAGCCAGCCAGGCCAAATGCTCGAGGCATCAGGGAATAACTGAACCAGTGGCCTCGCTACCAGATGAGCTCCTGAGAAAATCAAGGCTATTTCAAAATGAATCTAAGCCACCGAGGGAGACAAAAAACATCACTCCACTTACCGGGTCTCCCTTACAGGTAAGGGCGGCAGCTACCGTCTTCTCGTTGGTGGTGGCAAAGGTCACAAGTCCAGCCTGGGGAAGGTGGCGTGAAGAGAAAGAAACGAGATATAGTAAAACACTGTAGATAAAGTCCCGCCATAAAAAGCGGCCACCACACTGCAGCACGATTATTTCCAAGAGAGCTGCATTAATCCATTGCAGGAATGGAACCTCCATTCTGCTGCTGGCTACAGGATGTTCAAAAAAAAAAGATCTTACAGTCATGAGGTATTTTTTGATCACCCTCCTTTTTCTCTCCTCACCTGAGGGAAGTTCCGGAGAAGGCTCAGCGCCCCGTTCCGAAACTGTAGCAAGGCAAAGTGAGTCGGGGAGAGACGCAGGAAGAACTGGGCCCTGGAAGGAGCCATGGGGCTGGGCTGGCAGGTCAGCACGAGGGGCTGGAACCCGTCCGCAAATTCTAAGCCGAAGGACTGCGGAGAGGAAGGGAAATGAGCAGAAGGAAGTCGGGAAAGACGGAAGCAGCAGCCTCCAGGGCCTGGATTGGAAGCCAGGCTGCACAACGTGACCCTACACCAGGTATGTCCAAAGTCAGGCCCGGGGGCCAAATGCGGCCCGTTTTCAAATTTCGAGTGGCCCATGGCCTCTTCTGCCCACCGGCTCAGCCTGTCACTCATCCCCGCCAGCTGCCCCCTCCCCATACCGGATGGAGGCATCAGCTTGCAGTTTTATGGTTTGCCTGCCCTCCCTGCCTCTGTCCATCCCCCTAACCACCTGACTACCCTACCGTTGTCGCAGCATCCTCCCTGCCTCCTTGCATGTTATATAGAGACTTGTCCAAAGTCTGGCCCGGGGGCCAAATGCGGCTGAATGATCGGCCCCCACACATTTTCACCTCACCAAATCTGGCCCTCCTTGCAAAAAGTTTGGACACCCCTGCCCTACACCATCCACCACCTCACCTGCAGTGACACTGGCTTCAACTCTTCCTTGGCATCCAGAGACATGGTGTAGAGAGATTGCGTGGCCACATCCGCGCAGACGAGTGTGGCGTCTCTGACCACACCGCACGTCCCACGGAGGCTGCTCAGCCAGGGGGCGGGCACCTGAACCTGGACGTGAAAGGGAAGAAATGCAGTGAAGCATCTCCACAAGAACCATCCCAGAGGGAGACGGGGCCCCCTCTCCATTACAAAATGTTGGGAGACCAGCCGCCCCAACCCCCCAGCTCATAACAACCTCATGCTGGCACTGCAACACCAGGAAAAGAGTACAACGACAAAGCAGAAGGCCCGTTCCGAGCCAGGAATGCAACCTACCTGTTTCAGGATGTCTCCGTCCTCCACGCTGAAGGTGACAATGTTGAGGTGGCGCTGAGGAAGGATCCCGAGGACCTGGATGGCCCCCGTTCCGTGCGAGTAGACCAACTGGTACTGTACTGTCTCACTGGCAGGGAAAAGAGGGGGATCCACACGGCGATAAGGGTGTCCCAGAGAACCAATCACAGGCACTAGCCACGCACGGACAGACAGATTCACCCAACCCCACTCCCAGGTTCATTGTTCCATGCTACCTTTCCGGCAAAGGCTCGACCCACTTCTGGTGGCCGTTGGAGAGGTAGTGGAGGGCGAGGGTTCCTTTCTTCAGAACGGCCACGTATTTCACGCCGTCCGGCAGGCCCACCAAAGCCGCTGTCCGGAAGCTGGCAATAAGAGGCAGATCGGTTTTTATTTCCATGTTTGTTCTTCAAACGGTGGCTTCTTTCCCCCGGCCAGCCCTCCCTCGCCTGTCCCACAGGCTCACCTCCCGGCCTCCATCAGGACCTCCCAGTTCAAGCCGCCGATGTTGGTCTCCCAAGAACGCAGGAGGCGGCCTCCGTTCGAAACCGTGACGGCATCTAAAGAGGGGATGGACAGAACAGGCTTGACATGGGCAGCATCCAGCACTGCTGCTCAGAAGAGACCTCGTCCCTCGTCCGTCACCCAACACAAACTCCTCCTGCCCCTCAATCTTGAAGCGCCAGCTTTTGAATTTTGGGTGGAAAAGAAGATCAGGGAAGTTATGCTACTTTCTGAGGGATGTCTAGTGAAAAACAGGAGGGAGGCTTGTCTTACCGGCCACTTGCAAATAAATAAATATTAGTGATACCCGGAACTAGTCAAGTAAAGAACAAAAGAAGCAGTAAGGATGCGAATCCTGTCCTTTACCTTGTCCGTGGACCAGCATGGCATCAATCACACCTTCTGGAGTCCCTTTGTCCACATGGCGCCACACTGGAAAAGAACCAGGAGAAAGGGGAAATATAGCCATTTTCCTCGCACAAGGATCTCTCTCTCCTTCCTCCACAACACCTGGAAAGGCCTCTTCTGCTTACAAAGGCATGCTTGCAACAGATACTCACCGAGTTCTCCCGTCCTGGAATTCAGCGCAGCCATCACGTTCTTCTCTGTGGCCACGATGAGCTTTTTGGAGCCCTGGGAGGCCTCCGAAGAAGCAAACTTGAGCTTTCCCACATATTGTTGCCTCCTAGGGGGAAAAACACAAGAAAACAGGGAGCAAATCATCCAACCTTCACAGGCTTAACGTGATATTTAATGCTTTTGGTGATGATAGATAGATAGATAGATAGATAGATAGATAGATAGATAGATAGATAGATAGATAGATAGATAGATAGATAGATAGATAGATAGATAGATAGATAGATAGATAGATAGGGAATTGATGGTAGGTAGGTAGGTAGGTAGGTAGGTAGGTAGGTAGGTAGGTAGGTACTGTAGATAGAAAACTGATGATAGATAAATAGGTAGGTAAGTAGGTTGGTAGGTAAATAAGAAATTGATAGACAGACAGACAGACAGATAGAAAAGTAATGATAGGTAGGTAGGTAGGTAGGTAAATAAGAAATAGAAGATAGATAGATAGATAGATAGATAGATAGATAGATAGATAGATAGATAGATAGATAGATAGATAGATAGATAGATAGATAGATAGGGAATTGATGGTAGGTAGGTAGGTAGGTACTGTAGATAGAAAACTGATGATAAATAGGTAGGTAAGTAGGTTGGTAGGTAAATAAGAAATTGATAGACAGACAGACAGACAGACAGACAGACAGATAGAAAAGTAATGATAGGTAGGTAGGTAGGTAGGTAGGTAGGTAGGTAAATAAGAAATAGATAGATAGATAGATAGATAGATAGATAGATAGATAGATAGATAGATAGATAGATAGATAGATAGATAGATAGATAGATAGGTAGGTAGGTAAATAAATAAGAAATTGATGGGGGGGAATAATTGATAGATGAATAGATGGATGATAGATAAGGAAATGATGATAAGTAGATAGATGGATATGGAATTGCTAGCTAGATAGATAAGGAATTATATAGAGAGAGAGACAGAGAGAGAGAGAAGAAATTGATAGATAGGTTAAAATTAAACAGAGTAGATAAATAAGTAATAGATAGATAGATAGATAGATAGATAGATAGATAGATAGATAGATAGATAGATAGATAGATAGATAGATAGAGAGAGAGAGAGAAGAGAAAGACATACGAATATGTTTCCCAACCTCCTCACCACCCCTCTCTCGACCCCACTGGGCTCCCTTCTCCGGGGGGGGGGGCGTGTTCGTTTGAAACCCGCACACCCGGGCTCCGTCCTTTCTGGTGGCGGGGAGTCCCGCAGCCCTTCGCCCTTCGCCCTGGGTGTCCCATCCGAGGAAGCCCCATTTCCAAGCCGGGAGGGGAGGACGGGGGAGGGGGTTAGGGGTCCCCCCCCCTCTTATCCGCCCCCCTCCCCCTCCCCCTCTACTCTTACCAGTCGAACTTGCCCACTTGGTCTTCGTAGACGGCGCCGGCCGGCGGAGGCGCGAAGAGGAGGAAGAGGAGGAGGAGAGGAGGAGGGAGGAGGGCGAGCCAGGGCGCCGCCATGACAGCCGGGACTGGGACGTCCCATCAGCCCCCGCGCGGGCCAGGGATCCGAGCCCCATCACGGTCCCCATAGAGATAGTAAAAAATAAAGACAAGCCCCCCCCCGAGACTTCGCAGTGTGTGGATTTCTTCACCCGAGGGATGGTTGGGGGAAAGGGGGAGAGAGGCGAGAGGGCCCCTCAGGAGAGACTTTGTGGGTTTATATTAGCTGATGAAGGAATGAGGGCTCTTTATTTCCAAGCCAAGGCGAAAGCAACCCCGTGGCGGATCTAAAGCAGGTGTGGTGGTGGTGGGGGGGCGCAGAAGCGGGTTTCGGCAGCGGAAAGCTCGCCGGCGTGTCATTTCCAACCGCGTTGAAACGTCAGTCCCTCGCAACGATCCTCTGCCGTCGTGGTCATTGAGAACTATCCAAGATTGGCGCTTCAGTGTTTGTCTTTAAGAAAGTCTATGGGCGCCAGAGCGGGTCCCGTCCCGTCATGCCCCGCGCGAGGGAGGCTGCGAGGCCCCACCTCGACGGGTGGGGGGCGGCCTCAACGCCGCGAGGACCCCGCACCACTTCGGGGCTGTCTAACCACATTGCCTGATTGAAAATTAAATATAATACCTTTCTTCGCTCTCCCCCCCCCCAGCATTAAAATACGGTTTAAGACCAAGGCGCTTCCATGATTTCCGAGAGCTCCGGTAGCTCTTTTTTTCCCTCTCCCCTTTCCGAGACAGGCGCTTGGGTAGTCGCCTAAATCCTTCCCGTCGGCCCCCGCGGCTCCCCCCCAGGAAGAAGCCCCCGAAGGAGCTGCTGCCGCAGCGCCACGTGGTTCAGCGCGATGCCCAAGTCGAGGCGGGACAAGAAGGGTGAGTCAAGGCGCTAGTCCTCAAGGATCCGCCCCAGGGCCCGGCGGGAGCCCCAACACCGGACCCGATCGCCTTCTACGGAAGCCTGGCTGGTTGAAGGAGAGCCAGGCGGGCATGACACGTGTCTGCCCCGAACGTGAGGAAGGGCTCTCTTTCGGGAGGAACTCACCCTCCCAGAATCCCCGCCCGAGGGGCGGTTGGGGATGCTGGGCTTTGTAGTGAAAGCCAGAGTGTTCTGGGTCGCTGTTAGGACACCTGCCTGGTTCATTGCTCCCTTTGATCCACCTCCCAAGGAGTGGCTGTGCAAAAGGGGGGGGGGTTGGTTTCTGAGAACGACGACCCTGTGAGGTAGACCAGGGTTGAGCTTGGTTGAAGAGGGGACCCAGCCCAAGATCACCCATGCGGCTTGATGGCCCAGTAGGGAGTCTCAGACCCAGGGATCCGTACGAGTCAAGAGCCACGCGACATGGCTCGGGTTTGGGGGACTACAAACCCCATCAGGTCCAAGCAAGGGTAATGAGAGTGGCTGCCCAGGAATATCTGTAACGCCACACATCCCTTTGATGTGAAATGCAATAAGCCTTGGCAGTTTGAGGGGGAACAGTCACTGCACCACACATTTCACCAAGAAGTTATTTGATCTGAGCATTCCCGGAAAAACATAAACCAAGGGCAGGGAACCTCAAACAAAGCCACTGGGAATGTGTGCCTCCTTTTGATGTGTGCTTTTAAAAAAATTCTAATTGCACCTTTGTCCTCTCGAGGGGGTAACACCGCTGCATCAAGTGTACCGATTTGTGTCCTTCTTTCTCTCTCTAGTTTCTTTAACAAAAACCACCAAGAAGGGCCTAGAAGTGAAACAGAACTTGATAGAAGAGGTAAGTGACATCACGAGGGATGGGTGGGCATAAATCCCCCTAAAAAGGTTTATGTTAGAAACCCGTCTTGCTCATAAGCAGCGGGTCTGAAGGTTTTCTAATCGATTTCTTGGGAGTATGGTTGAATCGCGGAGTGTCTGTGAAACAACAGCGCAAAGTACAAAAGTTATGAGAGATTTGGCATGGATCTAATCCCTGATACATATTTATGGCCAAGGTCCAGGGGGATATGGATCTGCCATTCAAATGTAGTTTATTATTTCTCTTATTCCAGTTTCTGATCTTCTTTCCCTTTAGTTACGAAAATGCGTGGACACCTACAAATACCTCTTTATTTTTTCCATCGCCAACATGCGGAACAACAAATTGAAAGATATCCGCAGCGCCTGGAAGCACAGCAGGTAATTAGTGGGTTTCGCCTCTATTTCTGACCTGACTGCTTTAATGCTAATGGAATGAAAAACCCACAAGCTTGGCTGCCCTGGCTGAGCTGGACGCGATGTCCAGAGGCACAGAGAAGAGTCTTTAAACCACTGTCATCACTCATGGACAGAAATTTAGCTGCTTAAATTCAGGGTTATTTGGGGTTGAGATTTGAATGGTGTGCTGTGGGCCTCTCTTTTCACCGCATCTGATGCTAACACCCTACATGGCAATTTTTTTCTAGGATATTCTTTGGGAAAAACAAGGTGATGATGGTTGCCCTGGGACGGGGTCCGACAGATGAATACAGAGATAACTTGCACCAGGTGAGAGAGATCCCTCACATCAGAGTCTCTGGACTATCTCCGCTCTCTCCTATGTGTTTAAAGAAAGAAAAGTGAAATGTGGGAGCGTTGGCTGTACAGCCAAATCCAGTTTGTTTAATGCTTCCATCAATTGGCAACCCTATTTAATGACCTCCTTGCCTTCGCTCCCTTCTACAAGGTTGAAACTTTCTTTCCTCTCTCCTAAAGCTTACTAAGAGCTTTAAACAAACAAGAACGATTCTCTATTGCCTTGCTTGCTCCGGAACTCAGAATCTGATGGAAGGGTTCCTCCCACTCCTTCCAGTGCCTACTTCCTTATCCCTGCCCTCCTCTTTGGTTTCCCAGGTTAGCAAGCACCTGCGTGGAGAGGTCGGACTCTTGTTCACCAACCGCACCAAGGACGAAGTTTTGGAGTGAGTATCTCCGCTTCGACACGGGGGCCACACCAAAAAAGCAACCGGCCGGCACCTTTCCCACTGCTGCTGAGCCGCCCAATCTACATGGTTTTCTGGAAAGCTCTTAAAACATGCCAGAAGCAGCTCGACTCAATGGGACCCAATCGCCCCGGAGTTTGCTTCCTGCTGGGCGGCCCTGAAAGAAAGCTCACATTCAGGCCATGTAGGGGTGGCCCTCTCCTGTGCTACAGATGGAAACAAGTGGTATCCAAAGATAGACGACATTTACCCATGGAGGTTCCATTCACAGAGAACAGGAGCCTTGCATGGTGGGGACAAAGGCTTCCCTGGTCCTGATCAGCCAGAAACCCCAGGTGGTTCTCAGCACCGTGTCTAAGTCTCCAACCCCAGCAATCCTGTTGCTACCCTAACCCCGGCTCCCAGGATGAGTTTTCTCGTTGTGTACAGCTACGGTGGGCCGTATTCGGGATGGGGGGTGTCTCCCGGATGGGGTGTGGCGAGGAATCCCACCACCCCCTGGGTACCGTCTGTGCCCATGGCTGTGGCAAGCGTGTGGGGAGAACACGAGGGGTGTTCACCCCAGGAAAGTGGGGTGGCTTGTCCTCAAACCATGCAAGTAAAACGCATTGGGTTTGCTTTTCCTTCCCAGCTGGTTCTCTCGCTTCAAAGAGACGGACTTTGCCCGGGCCGGCAACAAGGCAACTTTTTCCGTCCACCTGGACATGGGGCCGTTAGAACAGTTCCCCCACTCCATGGAGCCTCAGCTGCGGCAGCTTGGCCTCCCGACGGCGTTGAAAAAAGGTCAGCGGCCTCTCTCCTGCCATCAGGCAAATGCAGATTCGAGGGAGTCGCTCTTTCCCCCTTCCTAAATATCTTGTCTTTCTGTCTTTCTCTCCCCCAGGGGTAGTTACTCTGCTGTCCGACTACGAGGTCTGTCAAGAGGGGGATGTCCTGACCCCCGAACAGGCTCGGATCCTGGTGAGTGACCCCGTCCGACAAGCCCCGACGGGTGGGAATTCTCGACATAAACTGCCAGGAGGAATACCTCCCGTGTGGGGGGGTGTGTGCAAAAGTCCCTGCATCTGAGCCTATTTTGGGAGGGCTTCTTAAGGCCACAAAAAAAAAATTACTCACAGGTTGAAGGTAATGGGTCTCCCAGGACCCCCGTCTCAGAACAGAACTGGAAGTGGTCAACTGGGCAGCTCTTTTGAATTTGGATTCCTTCTTCCGAAAATTTGCGTTATTTTCCAAGACCACCAGAGTTGCTCTGATCTTCGTTTACTGGATGGAACATCGGGGCCTTTTGCATCACAATCACAGCTCCCATCGTCCCCAGGCAGCACAGCTGTATGGGGTGGGGGGGTTGTAGTCCTTCTAATGGGTAAAACCTCTCCCAAGGAAAGGGCCAAGAAAGAGCACTTTCAGCTCCCGGACTTATCAAACCGATAAGCCATAACAATCCGGGGGAGTTTACATGGCTTTTTCCCCCTCCTCCCTGTTTCCAGAAACTCTTTGGCTACACGATGGCGGAGTTCAAAGTGTCGATACGGAGCGTGTGGACGGCCGAAACGGGGGATTTTGAACTGCTTCAGGAAATCGACAAGGACGATCCCGCAGAAAGCATGGAGGGTGAAGAAGAGGAAGGGGCCAGCGAGGGAGAAGTCTAATCCGAGATGATGCGGGAGATGATGGACTATAGCCCCCCCCCACACACACAACGGGACGATCTAGAAAACCAGACCCCTTTGCAGTTGGTGCAGGATTTTGCTGATCCCCCCCCACCCCAACCGAGGACTTCATTTATCAGAGGATGGATATTTTTTTATACACACGGATACACATATATAATTATTATAAAGTCTTTCTTTCAGCTGTGACTTAAAAGCCAGTTTATGGGAGGGATCCCTATCGGGAAACGGTGAGTGGGTTTTTCCCCCCTGGCCTGCATTAAGATGGAATGAATGCCTTGACTGTACAGTGGCCCCCAATACTCGATTGTAATAAATGCACAATCCACGAGTCCCCACCCCTGGCAGCTGCAAAAATAAATCCAGATTATTTAAATGGTTACATTTTGGTGGTGGTGTTTCTGTTTTTTTTTTTTACTTGAGCCATATTAGGACATGTTTCTTTTCCAGACATTCAGGGTTTTGATTTAAACACATAGTCATGCCTCGTACATGAGCTAGGATTGAAACAAAGAGATCTGATTTCGCAAGGAGAAGATTTAACATGTAGGGACCAGGGAAGAAAATTACAGAAAAATTAAAAGGGATTATTATGTTTCTCAATGATGTCGTTTTTAAGAAATTTTGAAGCCATAATATAACACTTGGGAGAAAATAATCCAGAAAATTTATGGGAAACATGGTTCCCTTCCCCCCCCCCAACACACACACAAAGTTTCTGGAAATTTTACCTCTACAACTCCCATCTGCCACAGTGGGCTGTCCAGATCCAGGCTGATGGGATATGCAGTCTGGAGACACACAAACTACGTTATTCCTACCCTTGATTTAAGGCCCCAGTGGTGGTGGAAAGGCAGGTGGGTTTGGGGCGAACCTCCCAGGCCCGAGAGGGGGTTGGGGTTAGGGTGGAAGGGCCCGATCCTTGCGGAATGGGTGGGGGGGGGCTCCCCCGTTAACCTGCCGGCCTTCAGCGGAAGTAGTTGGGGCAGTCGTGGGCCACCAGGTGCCAGGCCTGGTCGAAGGCTTCCACCACTGGGGGCCGGAGGGGCCCTTCCTCGCTGGCCTGCAGGTTTTCCTGCAGCTGATCCATACTGGACATCCCGATGATCACCGCGTCCCCACGGCCGCCCTGGAAAAGGGGGGAAAACACGTCCGGCTTTATCCCGAGGGACACAGGCCGCCGTTCTCCATGCAACCCCCTCCCTTTAAAAAAGGCCTCTCTGTCTCTCTCCAGCAATGAGAAACCGGCATGCTTTTGGAATGTGGCTGGACTACAAGGCCCATCCTTCCTGAAATGGAGGGAAAATGGGAATGGCGGTCCAGTCTCAGGAGGAGGGGTCCAGCCTCAGGCCAAGCCCCCACTGTCTTAAGCCTCAGGCTCCATCCAACCCCCCCCCCCCCCGGGAGCATCCCCCTTGCCATTACCTCCAGCTTGGAGTGATGATAGATCCAGCGCAGGGCGGCAGCAGTCAGGCTGGGCGGATCCGGCCCGTACGCTTCGCACAGGGCCTCCTGAACCAAGGACACCCCTTGGAAGTAAGCCTGCTTCCAGTACCTGGGGGGGAGGAGAGGCGGGGGCGTAGAAAACAATAAGACCCATGATCCACTGCAGATGGATTTTGGCGCGCTTCAAACCATGTCTCTCTCCAGCACCAGAGACCCATCAGGCTGCAGTAGTTAGAGCGCCGGTCAGAAATTGGGAAGTCTGTCCCCCATAGATGCAGTCAAAAATATATTTATACATTTTCCCTTCATCGTTCTACCATCTTCGGTCTCCTGCCGACACACCCACCTGTTTCTGTAGGCTTCGGCCCAGTCGTTGCCAAAAAACCTGCAGGCCTGTTTCTGTCCAGCGTCTTTCACTTCTTCGTACTTGTACTTGCCGGTCAGAAGCCCTCCTGCAGAGTTTAAGCGGACATGAGGGACTAGAAACTTGAAAACGGCAACCCAAAAAGCAAAGAGGCACTCAAGCCTCTCTCTCTCTCTCTCTCTCCGTACCTGCCAGGGGGTTGTAGGCGTAGAAGCGCATCCCATAATGCCTGAGGCAGGGCAGAAGTTCGGTCTCCACTTGGCGGGTCATTGCATTGTACATGCCCTTCATTGTTGTTGTTGTTGTTTTTGCCGGGGAAAATAAATAAAAGAGATATAAAAATTCAGACCAGCCAGATTTACCCAAAGAGTTTGTTGGCTGAGGTTGCCAACTGACCAGGAAAAAGCCCTTCCTTCCTGGCTCTTGTGTCACCTGAAAAGAAGCAGCAAGGAGGAGGGGGCAGCTTTTCCTTCAGAGGGTTCCCCCCCCCCCGATCTCACGGAAAAGGTTGGCCCTGGGTTCGAGTTCTGGCATTTCCAGGGAAACTCGAGAAGGATTTTTAAAAGACAACAACAACAAAAAACGGGTCGGGCGTTCAAGGTTGCCACGTTTGGAGGGCCCTGCGTCTCTCACCTGGTACACCGTGGGCAGGACCCAGTTTTGGGTTCGGCAGAGAGTCTGGATCTCTGCTACCTCCCACGAGGCATAATTGGAGAGGCCGAGCTCTTTAAACTTTCCCTGGACAGAAACACAACACACACAGAGAGAGAAAAGGACATTAAAATGTCACCAATTAATTATAAACCCAGCGGTGGAGGCGCAGGCTTGTTTGAGGATGGTGTCCTATAATGCCCAAAGTCTTTAAACCACGGAAGCCAAGAGCTTGATTTCATTGCAGTACACTAAATTTCAAAATAAATCGGAACAGAGAGCAGATGTTCTGCTGGGAAGCCTGACACGGGACAGGGGAAATAAACAAAAAACAGTCAGGCTTCTAAGAAATGTATAGAGAGACCGTTGAAAACAAAGGGGCCCAGTTGCCAGAGGTCAACTTCATATCAGCTCCTCCCATGAGATTTTAGAAGGGTTTTCCTGCTCCAAGACACACCCACCCCATAATTCCTCCCTAAAACTATCGTAAAAAGATCCCCTCCTGTCCTGGAAGGAACAGTGATTAGGTCTTTTCTTCGCCCGTCCTTAGTTCAACAAAATGACTGACCAAAGAGGTAGGGTTCTTTTAGGGTTTTGCGAGAGAGAGAGACAGCCGCGTCAGTCTGTGCAAGAATCCCAGGCAAAAATCAAAACGAAATAAAAGACAAACACCTGCGGCATATTTTAACGTATCATATTTTAATGGGAGCTTTCGCGGGCGCGTCCACTTCTTCAGGCATCTGCTCCTATACCACTTCTGCTGCTGTCTGTCTGAAGAAGTGGGCGCGTCCGCGAAAGCTTCCATTAAAATATGATAGTCTTTAGGGTGCTTTTATGGACAGCACAGAACCAAGGGGCTTAAGTTGTCAGACGCTGGCGTGGACCCAGCCGGTTTTAGAAGGCTGCTCCTGCCCAGCCAGAGGTCGCGAGTTCAATTCCCCAATGGGGCCTCTGGAGAAAGGACCCAGCCTGGGTGGCCTCCGGTTCTCCCTCCCCCCCCCCCAAAAAAAAGAAGGGACCTGGTAAAGCCACACTCACCTTGAGGGCGCCTCGATCAGTGGTGGCGTGCCTTTGGCACTCCAGAGGTTTGGGACCGCAACTCCCAGAATTCCAAGCCTGTATTGCCAATGACAAAGGACTGTGGGAGTTGTGGTCCCAAACCTCTGGAGTGCCGAAGGTTCGCCACCACTGGCCTAGATGTTCTTCAGAAGGGCATCGGCCTTCCAGATGTTTTGGACCACCACTCCCAGAATCCCAAGCCTGTACTGCCACTGACAAAGGACTTGTGGGGGTGGTGGTCCAAAACATCTGGAGGGCCGAAGGTTCACCACCCCTGGAATACGCAATCATGCGCAAACACACACATATATACACCCAGAGAGTCCTGGCAGGTACCTCTTGGTGCAGCTGGTGGCAAGCCCGCAGGGTCTCTTCCAAGGGGGTCTGGTGGTCCGGGGCGTGGAGGTAGAAGAGATCGACCCGGGGGAGTTGCAGCCGCTGGAGAGAGGTCTCCAACTGGGTCCGGACGCTCTGGGCGCTCAGCGTCTTCCCCTCCCAGGGGTTGGCCTTCGTGGCCACTTGCACTGCCCGGGGGGGGGGGAAGGGATGGAAAGCAGACACGGGTTTGCAAAGGGCTCCAAAACACGCGAGTTTTCCCCACCCCTTAACTCCAGAGCCCGCCAGGAACTTTTTGCAGGAGGAGTCGTTTCATCCACGTTACTCCTCGCAACGTTACGAAAGCAGCCGGAGGCGGGTTTGAGGTTAAAGGGGTGTGGGGGGAGCACTCTGCACATGCACCGGTGCACTCTGCACATGCACCACCACCTGACCACCCCGCTGCGCGCGCTCCACCCACCTCTGGCGCCGCCGGCGCTCTCCTTCCGCAGCAGCGCGCCCAGGATGCGCTCCGACTCGCCTCCCGCGTACATGTGCGCGCAATCCACCTCGCCGTGCCCGCGATCCAAGAAAGCGCGCAGCATGGCCCCGCTGGCTTCCCGCTCGGCTCGGCGCCCGAACTCCATGGTGCCCAGCACCGAGCGCACCGCCCGGACCGGACCGGATGGCACGGACATCCTGGCGGCTGCTTGCTACTAGCACCCACCCGACGCTGCAATTCCCCCCCCCCCCCTCGCCGCGCCTGGGACTCGAACTCTGGACCGGAGGGCAAAGTTCCTGCCTCCTCCTCCTCCTCCTCCCCCGCAAGACCTCCCCGTGCGCCTGCGCGGCCAGATCCTCCGCCCCCCCTCCCATTCCCGCCGGCCAAGGGAGCATCGCCCAATTCTTAGTCCCGATAAAGGGCGCGGGAGATGCTGTCAACGAGCAGGCGACGGAGCATGTGCAGAGTGCATTCCCTTCCCCTCATCATCCGGCCCCGGTCTTCGTGCACTAGGGCTGCATTGCAACGAGCAACCCAAAAATGTAGCCCCGTTTCGACACTTTGGGACTTGAGAACCCCCCCCCCCAAAAAATGGGATCCTCTGGTGAAGAAGCGTCCTGTAGCGCTCCAAAGCTGGCGACGTTTGTTTCTTGATTTTTTTGGATTCCTTTGTTTGTCTTCCAGAAAAAAAAAATCGCTTATTTTCCTTGCTTTTCCTTGCAAACTCCGCTGGGCATTCCCTCCCAAGCCTTGCTTCCCCCCCCCCGCGCCTCCTCCATCATCGCTAGGGCGGAGTAAAAGGCTGGCCGGAGGTGGAGCGACGGGTTCGATCCCTCCTTTGGCGGGGCGGACTCCGCGGAGTCAGCTGATGGCTTCCCCGCGTCTCCATCCGACGGGGCAGAACGGAAGGGGAACATTAATTAATTAATTAATTAATTAATTAATCAAACACCCCCTTTCCCCAATGAAACCGGCCTTTGGAAAGGCAGGGAAACACACAGCTGGGCTCCGCCAGCAACCACTACTCCGGATCACGGCGGCGTGTAAACGGGCAAGGTGGTGGAGGGAATCCGGATTCGTCGCGGCGCCGCTTCCAGGAGGCGAGTGGAAGATGATTGATGGCCGGGAATAAATGACTCCATCCTCCTCTCCTCCCTTTCTTTTTTTTTTGCAAACAAAGGATTTCGGGGAACTGATTGCCGGCTTTCTTGCTCCGGGGTAAGTGATGCGAAATCTTCCTCTCTCTCTCTCTCTCTCTCTCCCCCCTCCCCGGGCCAGGCTGGGAAGGGGAAGCTGGGCGTTGTAGTCCCAAATGGAAGGGGTGGCGTATTGTTTTGAATTTTCAGGAACCCATCAAGGAAAGCGTTCTGGGGCTTTGTTCTAAACAGGCTCCTGTTGTGAAAAGGGTGAGAAAAATTGACCTTAAGGTTGTTGGACAACCTTGTCCCTCCATGCCAAGGGCCAAGCACTCTGCTTAGGCTCAGAGGCCCTCTTGATCATTCCGGATGCACCCTCGAGATTTGGCATCTCTTTTGCTAAAAAATAAAAAAAATAAACGAAGGGGCAGCCTTTTTGATGGACTTGAAAGTAAGTCTCAAGTGGGTTTAGGCTGGGGAAAAACCCGTCGGGGTTGGGAAATCCGGAGGCAGCAAGAGGAAAGGGTGAAGACAAGATGGGATGACCCAAGACGGAAGCCACGGGCCAAAATCTCCGTTCTCCTTTGAAAACCAGCCCCGAGTTCGAATCCACCTCGGCCCACAGTGCTTTAGGTGGGCGGTTGGACTTGATTTTCCAAAGCGCTTCTAAAAATTGTTGTTGTTCAGTCGTTCAGTTGCATCCGACCCCTCTTGACCCCCATGGACCAGACCCCTTCTGAGACCCTTCTGAGACCCTCCTCATTTGGGGATCTGAAGAGACCCCCAAGAGGTGGTGGGCTGGTTGCCCGCTGCCCTATCGCTGGCCCTAAAGAGTGTTTTTGAAACTCTTTTATGGAGCTAATAAACAGGCTTGGTTGCAGGGGGTGGGTGAGTGGGGGTACCAGACCGGCTGGACCGAGGGGTGACCTCTACAGAGGGTGTCTTGCGAGACTTCCAGCCGGATGAATGACAGAGTTTGGGGTTAAAGTCCCCTACGATTCAACCCATGGTGGCCCTAAGATTGCAAAAGGGCCCCCTTCCTCGGAGCCATCCTGGGACGGAAAACATGACTCACTGGGACATCACCAGAGAGTTGCTGGCCTCGGGCGACCCCGAGTCACATGAGGAGGGCTTAAGGGAGTGCTGGGATCTGTTGTCCCGGGACTCTGCCTCCCATCCTCTCTAGCTCCTCTCCTCTCCCCTCTGCAGAAACGGGGTCATATTTGCAGGTACACTGCTTCAGAGCATGGAGGCTTTATTGAACTCTAGGGACAACCAGGGACCGTGAGCCGGGCTGGCTTTTTTTTTTTTTTTAAAGAACATTTCAACTGGGAAAACGAAGCTGGGACTGGTTTCATGCTCAATCCTCCCTCGACAGGATGGCCAGCCCAGGTTGGGCCCAGCGCCTTAAAAAAAAAGGGGGGGGCTATATTTTAGGTTCCTTATCAGGTTTGCAACCGGCGAGGGAGCGGTGCTGTTCCAAACGCCTGTGGGGAACAGGATCCCATGATCCCCAGCTGGGCCTGAACAATGGTGGTGGGAGTTTGTAATGCATCTACAGACGCTCTTCCCCCGCTTTGGATGAAACCAGTTCGGATCTTTTTATCAGTAGGAAGCTCTGCCTTCTCTCGCCGGATGCGTGGGACCGAGGCTCCCCTCACCACTACCACCCCGATTGCCACGGCCGGCTGGGATTTCTGGGGAGACGCAGCCCAAAAATTGTTTTGGAATCGCCCCAAAATAGTGCCTTTCGTCGGCGAGCTCCTAAGAACGTTCAGGTCCTTAACGTTTGTCGCTTGATGATGCTTTGAGTCGGCTGGCTTCTTTTGTAGCCTTGCTAAAGGATACTTTTCATTTTGTTTTCACTTGCATTTTCTTCTTCTAACAACCTTGTTGCGAGCCACCTTCCCTTTCAATTTTGTTTGGGGGGGGTGTAGGGGTTCAGAAGGGCGAGAAATCAGATCAAGTCACGGCAAATTTGTCCGGCATTTGATTTTTTTCAGCCAAGGACCCATCCCTGCTGCCCCGCAGACGGGGGCTTCTTCCGCCCCCCCCCGCCCGCCCCCCATGCCAGCCGGGAAGATGGGTCTGCTGACCGTCAACGCCTCCGATTGCCCCAACGGATCCCAGTGGGTGATGGAGGTCTTGCATGAATGCACCCAAGATGGTTGGGACCTTGCCAGCGTGGCCCTCGGCTTTGTCTCCATCTTATGCTTTGCTGCCGCTTCTTTCCCGTAAGTTGGAAGACTTCCACTCAAAAATTCATTTCCCAGAGCTTAAAAAATGGTTGTTGTTGTCGTTCTTCTTCTTCCTTCCTTCCTTCCTTCCTTGTTTCTTCTTCTTCTTCCTTCCTTATTTCTTCTTCTTCTTCTTCTTCTTCTTTCTTCTTTCTCCTTCCTTCTTCTTTCTTCTTTCTCCTTCCTTCTTTCTCCTTCCTTCTTTCTTCTTCTTCCTTCCTTCTTTCTTCTTCTTCTTCTTCTTCTTCTTCTTTCTTCTTTTTTCTTTCTCCTTCCTTCTTCCTTCTTCTTTCTCCTTCCTTCTTCCTTCTTTCTTCTTCCTTCTTTCTTCTTCCTTCCTTCTTTCTTCTTCTTCTTCTTTCTTCTTCCTTCTTCTTCTTAATTATCATCATCATCATCAAATTATCACACAGTAGACTAGGTATCTACGCTGGATTTTCTATTACCAGTCACTAGTCGAACGCTTCCCAAGCGTTTAGGACTACGTGATGTATCAGCGAATTATGCGAGCAGATCCCAGTAAGGTGGCTTTCTGCAGCTGACTGATGGTGACTTTGTCAGCTCCAATTTCTTCCAAATACTTGCTTAGCTCTTTATTATTATTATTATTATTATTATTATTATTATTATTATTATTATTATTATTATTATTATTATTATTATTATTATTATTATACAACTCACTCAGAGTGGCCTCGCTGCCAGATGGGTGGTATAAAAATCCAATAAATAAATAAATAAATAAATAAGAGGGGGGTTCTGGGATTTGTAGTCCAAAAGATAATACTCCCCCCCCCCTGGCCCTCCAGGTTCTGTACAGGAGAGCCTATATGGGGTGGCCCCTGCAGGGCCGCTCTTTCAGAACTCCCCGCCTCTGGTGGGGTATTAACCTTTGCAGCCATTGAGTCATTTCCTCCTCACCCTTGGGGAGGAAGGAGGGGAACATGGTTCAGCCTGGCGCCTCTCCCCAAAATGCCAGAACCGATGGTGGCATCACAAGTCGGAAGCCCTGAATTGTCCCGGAGATGGCAAGAGAGACAAGACAGTATCTGCTCTCCTGGAGAGAAAGTTTACTCGCCATAGGCGACCAGGCGGTTATGGCTACTGGTTAACCCCTTCCCTCTCTGCTACTTCTCCCCGCAGGCAGTTCTACCTGGCCTGCAAAACAGGGCTGATGGACCAGGCCTTGTCCTTCTACTTCCTTTTAGGGTGGCTGGGGGGAGACTCGTTAAACCTCCTCGGGTCCTTCTTGGCCGACCAGCTCCCACTACAGGTAAGGACCCATCACTAAATCAAACAGAGATAAATCCGTGTTATGATTGGTGCGACTCTCGTTTCGGTGCGCCGGTCCCTTTAAATTCTGAGACACACACACCGCCCGTTGCAGAATCCGGTGTGCCTGGCCGCAGAATGGATACCGCTCCGTCTGCGGAATTCCTCGCAGGACGGAGGGGAATCTGACCTCCCCTTTGGACCAAACAGCTCCATTTCTTTTCTCCCCCAGGTCTACACTGCCATCTACTATGTCCTGGCTGACTTGCTCATGATCTCTCTCTACCTCTACTACAAGGTCAAGAACCAGAACAGACTAGGTGAGTTAAGGGCCTTTCCGCTCACAGGGCACCGGGAGGGAATATCATCGGCCCCAAACGTTCCTGTTCTCTCTCTCTCTCTCTGCAGCTTCGACCTCGATCAACGCCATCGTGGCCTTCCTTCTGGTGGGAAGCGTTTCGGCTGCCTCCTCCGTGGCCGTACCTGCACCACATCTCAGTGATGGCTCCGCAGCCGCCTTTAAGGGGAGGACCCTTCTCTCGTTGCCCGAGGACCACGTTAAGTGGAAGGTATGCTCGCTTCTCGAAAAGGGGCAGCGCGGCCTTCTGGACCTGGCCCTTGAGTGCCTCACGTATGCTTTTTCTTAATATAAGATCTGCAACAGCCGCCGTTTTCTTTTTTCGGACGGTCGGAAGCGGTCGGAGTTTGTGCAACCCCGCATGCTGCCCGGAGGTGGTGTGGATGGGAGGGGCCTTTCTGGGCGGGCGGTGAGGGGATGATGCCATTGGCGGCCCACGGCCACCGACCAAGGAACAAGTCCCGTGCGGGTGTCTTTAATGTGCACCTCTCTTCCTCATCAGCCTTTCACCCAGAAAGAAATCATCGGCTTCGTGATCGGGTCCGTCTCGTCGCTCCTCTACCTGCTCTCCCGGGCGCCCCAGATCTACACAAATGTAAGGTGGTTGCAGATGTGGGGCGGGAGGTGTATTCTGGACGGCCTCTTTTCCCATGCTAGAGCAGGAGAGGCAATCTCGGTGGTCCTTGGTGAAACCTCGGTTCCCAAAAACCTGATCCAAAGCAGGCGTAAAACGAGAACAGGGAAGGGGAACGGGTTGTTTTTCTCAGGCGGTGACTTCCTTTGGCGGTGAGAGATGATGCAATTCGGACTTTGGTTTGGGGGCTTCTCCTCCCCCCCCTTAAGGTTGCGAGACCTCCCGCCAGGGCCTCGAAACCTACTTTTTGTGAAGAGTTTACAAGGGAGTTCAGCAGACTCTCTGTGGATTTGAGGTTTTCGTGGTCGAGGGGGCCACAATGAAGGCCACCCAGCACCTGCTGCTTTGATCCCAAAGCCCTGGGAATTTGCGATACGTGTACATATGTCCTGTGGTGGTAGTGGTGGTGAAACGGGCTTAAGGAACCGAGAACAGAATAAAAGTTCTTCCAACTCTTGGTTCCTTTTCCTGTCGCATCCTGCCTGGTTCCTTGGAAATTTTAGTATAAGGTTTTTATTGTTTTAATTATTTATTGCTGTTTGATGTTTTTAACTGTTTTAATTCCTTGATTGTAAGCCGCCCAGAGACCTTTGGGTAGTGGGCGGCATATAAGTTGTAAAAATAAATAAATAAATAAATAAAATAAATTCCTTCTGACACTGTGTACCGAACGGTGGACAGGAATCCTCATTTTTTTAATAGAGAGCTTGGCTTTGCATACTTTTAATTAATCTGCTTGTGCCTTTTCCTTCTAGTTCAAGAGGAAATCAACCACGGGCATCTCGTATTCCCTCTTCGCTCTGGTGATGCTTGGGAACTTACTGTACGGACTGAGCGTGTTGATGAAAAACCCAGACCTGGGCCAAGCGGAGGGCAGTTACGTGATCCACCACCTCCCATGGTTAATCGGCAGCTTGGGAGTTCTGTCTTTAGACATGGTGGTATCCTTCCTTGTTATCAACAAGACCTTAGCAGGCATGTCCAAACTTCGGCCCTCCTGATGATTTTTGGGCCACAACTCCCAGCTTGCATTGCCAATGACAAAGGACTGTGGGAGTTGTGGTCTAAAACATCTGGAGGGCCAAAGCTTGGACAAAAACTGTCCAGGAAGAGCCCTGTATCTGTGGAAGGCACGACCCCCGTGGATGCTGAAAAACCCAGATAGTGAATGCTAGGGTATCTGGGTCGTTCGAAGGACCAGTTCTGCGTGGTAATCTCATCTTTAGAAATACAGTATATACAGTATAGAATCAGCTGATATTAACATAAGAACCTAAGAAGAGCCATACTGGATCAGACCAAAGGACCATCTAGCCCAGCTTCCTGTATCTCAGTGGCCCCACCAGATGCGTTTGGGAGCGCACGAGACTAGATCTCTGTCTCCTGATCCCACTCCCCTGCATCTGGCCCTTGAAGTACCCCGGTTTTAAGCCTGGAGGTGACACATCTCCACCATGGTTTGTCAACTGGGATGGACGTCTCCTCCAGGAATCTGTCCAATACCCTTTTGAAGGCATCCAGGGCAGATGCCATCACCACCTCCTGTGGCAGGGAGTTCCATAGACGAACAACGCGCTGGGTGAAAAAATACTGATGCCGTGGATACAGAATCCTTCCCTATGGCTGAACTATTCCTGTTAGTCACTGCCGATACAATTATATGGAACAGACTTAAGCAAAACAGACCACAAGCTTTCCCCAAGGAATGAATGTGTTGTATTCAGTTTGTTTTTTAAATGGACACACGCACAGCACACTTAAATAGTTTGGGTTTGGGTTTTTATTTTGTTTTGTTTTGTTTTGCCTAAGCTCAGGACCAACTTTTCTACTTAACAGGAGTGGACCTTAATTGTCTCATTAGATCTCCTTCCAGTTCCTCGCTTACCGGCCGAAGAAAACTGTTCAGGAAGGACAAGTGGAAGAAAGAGAAGCGCTGCTAGACGAGCCGGAGGCGGCTCTCGAAAGCAGACGGACTTAAAAATCCGTGGAAATGCCGAATTGCGGAGTCTCCGATCAAAGGGAAACACTGGTGTCCCTCGGCCGGGAGAAGAATGCTCTATACCTCTGGATTTTTGTTTTTATTTTTGGGGGACAGTGTGGGGAGAGTCCACGGACCTTTTACTTGGTCTCTTTATGGAAAAAATATTCACTCCTTTTGGGATAGTCTCCTTGCCTCTTAACGGACATTTAAAAGAGATGAAGGATACGCGACCGGATGAAAATGCGCACCGAGGAACGGAAACTTGTCGATGTTGTTTTGCTGTGACGTTAGAAACTTGAAGCCAAATGTAGCTTTTCCCCTCCCCATTGAAAATAAGAGGAAGACATAATGGTACCCTTAGAAGGCCTGGTGCTTGAAATGGGAGATAACTGATAAAACTGTGATCTTTTCTCTGCAGAAAGGGACAAGTGAAGGACACACTTCGATTCTTAAAAACAGGTGGGGCATTCTTTTTTTGAGGCATTTTTCTGGCCTAGACGCGCAGGCCGATGAAAATGATAACAATAAAGGAATTGTTCAAAGTCTCTCCTTGTATTTGCCTTTCGTGGGTGCGGGTAATGTACGCACCTACTCGTTTTCCTGTTGTGTTTTCCGCTCCAAGAGTGTTCTGTCTCGGTGGACCCGGAGATGCTTGCAGGGTGCAGATCCCTGCTTGCAACAGCTTCTCTAGCCCACGGCAAGTGGTAAAAGCAGCCTCCGAAAGGCAGTCAACCCCGAGCAAAACGAAACCGCACGTTGGAATAGACCGAACCGTCCCCGTCTTCAGCTGTACGGAGGCAGGAGGACGAGACCAGCTGGAATGCTGAGAGATTCCATGTACAGACATGCAGTTTTGGGGGATGAAACGCCTGTTTGTCCACTCTGATCTGTGACATGGACACCGACAGGCAGAGTTGCCTTCCCTGGAAACACAGTGGAGCCAATGGCGGGGCCCCGACATCTTGGGGGTGACGTGCCGGCTTTTATGGCCGAGTCACGGTCCCTCCCCTAAAGCCCATTCTCAGCAGATAAGGTGTTTGTGTGTGTGTGTGTCCTTCCTGCATTTGATGTCCACAAAATCCACCACGCTACTGACCAATCTGTTGTAAAGAACTGCCAGCCAGCAGGAGTCGAGAATCCGGTAGGGCAAGAACTGGGGACTGTCCCAACTCAAGTTTCCTTTTTTTGATGGTTTATTATATATATATATATTTCCTTTCTTTGAAGGATGGAGGCTCAAGTATAAGATGCAGGTTCAAACGGAAGCAATACAAATAAAAAAAAAACGAAAACAAAACCGAAAGAGAACCGGTCTTTTGCATTCCACAGAAAACCGAGAGGCGGGGTGGGGTGGGGGGAACGACATGGGACGAGGGGAAGGGTGAAGGGAACAGAAAGAAGATTTTTTCTTTTTAAAACTATCCCGGTTCAAAAGCAAGTGTTCAAGCATGACTAGTTTGGAAAACTTCATACAGACCACTGTGATTTCACACCCTCAAACCCCCCCCCCCCAAAAAAACACAACCATACAGACGACACGTTTTCCTGGGTCCCCAACCCTTTCGTTCACCACAGCATTTAATAAAGTCTTTTTGTTGTTGTTGTTTTTACATTTTTTTTACACCAAGGTGACAAAAGATGCAAAGAGCACGGAGCAAGGGGTGATAAAGAGATTTAACAGTGACTGGAAGTCTTCTTTATGCGTCTTAAATGGAAGGACAGTACGGAAAAAGGAAGGCTTAAGGCTTAATGATAATAATAAAAAATTACCACCACCACCACTCTGGATTTCTTCACAGAAATGCTTTGTTGGGAAGTGGGGGGGGGGGAGAAGAGAGACAGGTTGGCAGAATTAAGCCGCGAGAGACTGCAAAAAAGTTTATACAGCTTTATTCATCGGGCAAGGGAGGGGGGCCGGGTAGGAAGTCAGGCAGCGCTTGGTGAGCGGAAAAAGGTCGGATGTGATGTTGAAGAAGAAAAAATTGTGGCAGGCGGCTGGAAGATGCAAGGAGAGGGCTTGAAAGAGAGAGAGAGTGAGAGAGAAAGAGAGAACGAAAATGTTTTTTTTCCCTAAGAAAAAAAAGGGGGGGGGGAATCTAATGAACGCACAGCATGTTTTCGTTAGCGAGGAGAGCTGTTGTTGTTTTGTGTTGTTTTAACTCTGCTGTTTCCTCTTCAAAGCCTCCACCAGGTCGTTCTTGAGCGCCTCCTGCTTTGATTTGTCCGCAAACGTCTGAACAGACCTGGAAGGGCCGGGAGAAAAAGGAACAGAGAGAGAGAGAAGGGGAGTTTGAAAAGAGAACGGGAGAGGACGACCAGGTCAAACCTGCTTCCGGAAAAGGGCTGTCAGCTCCTCCCCGTCGGAATGAGAGGGTAGCCGGCCGCGTCACGGAAGTAGAAAGCAAAACAAAACGACCGTGGCGTTTTTGGTGCTGGCCGAGAGCGGCTCCGACCCGCGCCAGAAACCCCAAAGACTCGGCCTCTTTAGAGCAGACAACAAGTCAGTGCCAATCTGGGTTCGGGCAACCTGTCTCCCCATGGGAGCATCTCTCAGGAAGCCAGGGAGGAACTGGGAAACAGCACAATACACTTCCAAAAGGGTGGGTTCTCCTAGCTGATCTTCTGGGATTCTTTTCCCCTAGAAGGTGTTTCTCCCCACCCCCACATCCCCCACCCCAAAAGGAAATTCTGTCAAAGCTGCTCAAAAACGCACAATCCATCCTTCTGGGGAAAACAGGGCCGTGCTCTCTGCTTGAAGGACTAAGGAGAAGGACCGGGAAGGTACAGCCTGATATCCTGTTGCTCCCCGGCTCCATAAAGAGTTCTCCCAGCTCCTGGGGATGCCCCCAAATCCAAGGCAGCAAGGAAATCCGTCCCTCCCCCAGCTGCTCTCATTAGGGAGGAGGATGATGGGTTCTGAAGGTTTTGGTGGACCACCCCACGTCTCTGGCTTTGAAAGGCTCCCCTGCAGGCTTGTGGCCGAGGGGGTGGGGTGGGCGGGGGAGAAAGTCCCTTCTTTCTCACCTCTGCCCCCAACCCAACCAGGCCGGAAACCTGTTTCCATCCGAGACGCAAGAAACCCATGCAGTGTTTCCATCCGGGTTGCTGTCATTGCAATTATTGACGGCTTTTAAAAGAGAAGCGACCTCCAGCCCCCATCGGCTCCAGCCGAGGAAGAGCCCGACGGAGCTTTGCTGTCCCTTCCGGCGGTGGCACGCCGGGGGCTGGCGTGGTGCGGACGGTTAAGACAGCCTGCGGGTTAGTCAATGCCATGCAGAGGTTAGATGTGGTGAAGAAGTTTTTATGCCCCCCCAAAACCCCCCCCCCCCCGGAAGATGCGGGGAGGCAAGGGCAGACGCTCAACACAAGACCCAAGGTGCTGCTCAAAGGGACCGTTTTCGTTTCTGGAAGGACTCCAGAGAAGCAGGGACGCTCCCTCTGTTTTCCCTGTTCAAGGCCTTAACAGGTGTCTTTTCTAGACGGACTACTGCCTGGATCTCCCTGCCAACATACTGGGCCAGGGGATTCTGGGCGATGTAGTTCCCCCCCCCAAGAGCCACTTTCACGAACGCTGCGAAGAAAAAGCATCAAAAATGGATCGTCAGAAACAAAATGGAAGCAAATCAGTGCCTGACGCAACTCCTCGACGCTTGTTTCTCCTGCTCTCCTCATTTCACGCCTCTGCTCGTCCCGAAATCCACAAGCTTCACGCCGCTTTGCGGAGAGCTATGTGTTCACCGAGTCTGGCAGAAATAGGACAGGAGTAACCTGGCAGAATTCAGCTTCCACCCGAGGGGAAATTGGGAGTTTTTACCCATCCCAATTTTAATCAGGGAGGGTTTTCTGGCAACAGAACACCCAACTGGCATTTGGAGCATAATTCTACGACAACAGCAAAGAGGGGGGAAATCGGAGGGACTGGTCTTCGTAGAATCCAGTGCCAAAAAGCCTCCCAGTTTTCCTCATAGTTTTCCAAGCTTGCAGCTGCTAAGGACGAGCGCTTCCGAAATCTTACCAAGACGGGTTCTGAAGGCCGTGGAGTCACGGCCCCAGAGACGTAAGCAAGGCCTGGAGAGATTTCCTATAATAAAGTTGATGAGGTCTCGGAGGTCCCATTCCTTAGGGCTGCCTTTGCAAAGGAAGGACGCGTCCACCTCCAGACGTTTGAGGGAAAAGGGGGTCTCTGGTGAACAACGGCTGGCACTCAAATGGAGCCATGGGTGCTGCAGGACGTTTGAACGGAAGGAACTACCCTGGCGCTGGATTCTGACAGCATTGAGGGGTGCTGTACACACAACTCTAGCCACTAGGGGGGCTGCTCTTCCCCTAACAACGCACAGATCAGTAGCAAAACCACACACACAGAGCGAGAGAGAGAGTCCTTGGCATTCTCCATGCTGAAATCTCCAAACGGGGCAGAAGAACCAAGTCAGAGAAAAAACACACTGCTTTTTAAAACCACTGGTTATCGGCAAGAGTTAGGCATTAGTCAGGGTGAAGGTGGCATTAGACAGGCACAGGCGTTTCTGCCAGTTTTCTCTCGGGCGAGGTTAAGTGTTGTTTTAGTGCCAGGCGGCTGGCATTGGGGGTGGGGCAGGGGGGATACCTGGGCCGGCTTAGTTATCCGGCTGAATATACATCTGGCGCTGAGTGAGCACTTGGGAGAGCTCCCTCTGCAACTGCTTATACTTTTGGTTGTCGGGGATAGCGTCAATAGATCTACAGAGAGAGAGAGAGAGAGAAAAAAAAAGAACGAGCAGGGAAGGGGAGAGCAGAAACGGAAGACGGGAAGGGAAGCAAAGGCGGGGGAAAGAACAGGTCAGAAGGAAACGAGGCCAAGTCCCAATCCCAGGAGGTGCTGGGATTGTAGCGATGACGACACGGCAGCTAGAGGAAAACCCCGGAGACCCTCAAGGGGAGACACAGAGAACGAGACCACAGCTCCATCGCCAAAGTTCTTCACATTCGGAAAACCTTAGGCAACCCAAAAAGGGAAGGGGGAAGGTGGGGGAGGAAGAAAGCTGCTGCGAGGATGACCGCAAGCCCCAGAGTCACACAGAACGCTTCCTCTGAGAGAAAGCGTTCTGTGCTGCCCTGGAGCTGGCCCCTTGACTGGAGCATCCGCATGGTAACTTAATGGGAAAAGGGGGAAAAGGTAGGAAGGTGGGCTAAGGGTCAGCAGCAGAGTCTGCCAAAGGCGGCAAGATTTCTTTGGTGGTCGGGGGGGGGGGGGGGTTGAAAAGAGGCATCCTGGCAAACAGAGGCCACGGGGTCCTTCATCACAGACACAGAGGGGGAGAAATGAGAAAGGGGAGAAGCCCAACTCCCCGAACGGAATTCAGCCCTTACCTCAGCCCGTTGACAATATCCTTTGTTTTGCCAAAATAAATCTCGTTCAGCGTGCTTCTGATTTTATTTTCCATGTCCTAGAAAAGGGGGAGAGAGAGGAGGAAGGGCTGGGAGTCTGTTACTAAGTCTAAAAAAAAAAAACCCAAAAGCTACTAACGACACACACACACACACATCCACACACACGGCATTGGTGGCCAATTATTCCCAAAAGTTATTCCCTGGAGAAATCGAGTGAGAAAAAAACCAGCCGGTCCAATGCGGCAGGTTTTGGACTCAACCAATATAACCGTTCGTTTCTCCCTCCTACCGCGAGCTCTTCGGTTGGTGTCGCTCGTTTAGAAAGGCTCTTCCGGCCGCCAGCTCTTTCTGCCGCTACAACAATCCCTTTTACGCCTTTCAATGGGGGGGGGAGTCCTACCTGCGCTCCAGTATATGATGCTCACTTAGATCAGCATGACCCAAGGGGATAAGGCAGCGTTGGCGAACCTATGGGCACGGGTGCCAAAGGTGGCCCTCGGAGCCCTTTCTGTGGGCGCCCGACATCGCCCCTTCGCAGCCACCTGGATTCAGAGTTACATGGCTGCACTGGCACTTTGCGAAAAAAATTAGTGGTTCTGAATTGCATCGTGGGCCGTCGGCCTCCAAAAAGTTCGCCATCACTGGGATAAGGGGAGGCACCAAAGGTTCCCCCCCTGGACCGCTAGGGGGCAGCACGCCCCTGTGGAACTCAGCACCCTCTGGGTAGGGGGGACAGAAGCGACCCACCAAGACCTATGACCGGCCAGTTTTAGGATCATATGGTCCTCCTTGTCTCCTTTCTTTAAATCCCCCCCACCATCTTTTCTTTAAATTTGGGGTGCATTCCTCTGGAATCCCCAAACGGCTCCACTTTTCAGAGAGACAGCCAGCTGCCTTGGTCGGTCCGTGGCAGCCATTCAGGACACCAAAAAGAGAGCGGAAACGAAAGCCTGATGGCCGCTTGGAGGACCGAAAGAGCTTCAGGCAGCAACCGTCGGCAAGGGAAAATATTTTCCGCTATGCCGAAGCACCGCCGGAATGTTCACAAACGGTCCTCTGGGCGCATCTGGCCCCCAAGGCTTCTGGTTGCAGACCTCGTGACGTCACCAGCCGACGGACACGTGTGACTAACAGAGACATTTGCGGTCGGGAGCCCGGGCCAAGCGGGACAGTGAACTGGAGGGGATGCAGAGGGGGAGACACTTTCCCCACCCTCCCCGAGAGACGCACCTCTACCAAACGGCCGATGTTGGCTATGTGCGGAGAGGAGTCGCTCACGGTCTCATCCTTTTCCATCTGTGGTCGAGAGGCGGAAGGAAGAGAAGGAGACAGAGGTGGTTAGCGGGCAAGTACTCCCAAGGCTGGACCATTAAGCTTCCCTTAGGGCTCTGCTTTTGGGGGTGGGGGGGGGAGAAGCGGAAAGGGGGCTGGATTCACAGGAACGGACCCTCAGCCCCTGAGGTTGGGGCGGGGGGAGCAGCAGGGAAACCCAATGAGGCTCAGGGGGGGGGGGGGAGGCAGTCGCAGAAAAGACCAGGGTGGAGGCCACACACGTATTTCACGGCCACAGCCCGGAGGGGTGAAAGCTGCGCCCGACACCTTCTCGGGCAAGACCAACTTAAGATTCACGGTTTGGAACCCGAGGGAAGTTTTCAAGGGTTTTGAGCCCTCTTCCGCTTTTGCCGGGAGGGCCACGCTCCCGCTGCTGGCTGGGAGATCCCCGACGCCAGAGGGCATCGCCTCCAAGGGATGGAAGACCCCCCTCCTCCCCCCCCCACCTTCCCGGAGTGGGCAGCCTCAGGATCGAACCGACCCGTTCGCATCAGCCAGAAGCCGGCCGGCCGGCCGACAGCCCCGTCTTTCGGGTCAAACCTGACGGGGCGTGTAATTCGGTCCGAGCCTGGGAGGAGAGACGTGACCCGGGGGGGGGGGGTGGCTAGGTGCCAGATCCAATTATTCGACCTCGGCTGGTTTTTAAACACACAAAAGGGGGTAGGGTGGGACGAGACCGGGCGAGAGATGAAGGGCCCTGATTTCCTTCATGGGGTGGTGTGTGTGTGTGTGTGTGTGTGTGTGTGTGTGTGTGTGTGTGTGAGAGAGAGAGAGAGAGAGAGAGAGAGAGAGAGAGTTCATGCTGGGAAAGAATGTGGAGACACAGGGCCTGCGGGCAACACAGGGCAGGGCGTAGGAAGCGGTGGGGGGAGATGAGCGGCCCTGCTCCTTCGGCATCTGAGCCCCCCCCTCCTTTTGCAAACCTCTCCTGCCCGCATGCCCCCTCCCCACCTGGAGGGCTCATGGGAGCTGAACACAGGATCTCACCCTGCAAAGAGCACGGGGGTGGGGGGTGGGGAGTCTGGAAAGAGCCCCGGGGAGGGCTCTTAGTTCCACCTCCTAAGTCAGTGTTGGCAAACCTCTGGCATGGGTGCCAAACGTGGCCCTCGGAGCCCTTTCTGCGGGCACCTGACATCATCCCCTTCGCAGTCACTTGTATTCAGGTTAAATGGCTATATGGGCACTTGGCGGGGGAAAAATTTACTGGCTTTTGAATCAAAGTTTGAGCACTCGGACTATTAAAGGTTCGCCGTCAGGGTCCTAAGCCAACGGAGTTAGCCTTACAACACACACCCGTCTCCTGGGCTCAAGAAACGCCCTCTCCCTCTCTCCCGTCCCAGAACTCGGGCTGCTTTGAGGTTTCCCAGCCCGCAGCAGGGAGCCGGTCACCCTTGTTGGGCTGGGAGTCCCATCATCCTCAAAACTCGCCAGCAGCAGCTTGGGAAAAGGCTTGGAAAAGGTCTCTCTCTCTCTCTCTCTTTCTTCCCCATCCCTGTTGTACCTGCCCTGCGTCGGCGGCCCAAACTTCCCTGGAAGGAGGGTGGAGGTGACTCACGGTCTGGTGATTGGCCCCAGACAATTCCCACCCACCCACCCCTGCTGGTTTGCGGTATGCTGGCTCACTCCCCGCCCTCCTCGACGCCCTGCCGTTCCTTCTCATCGTATGATGTGGCCGGGGGGGGGGGTGGGGTGGGGTGGAAAGGCCAAACGTACTGGCGGAGGAGAAGAGAAAAGGGGCAGGGGGTGGGTGGAAGAGAGAAGGAAAAGAAGGAACGTCTTCCCCGGACTGTCTCTCGTACCTGTCGGGTAAGGCTGCCTCCCAGGTTCATCGTGCCCGAGCCCGTTTTGTTCGTCTGCAACCACAGCATGACTGTCGAGGTCAGCTTGTAGTGGGCGGTGCGGCCACTGGATTTCTCCTGGAAGGAAACGGGAGGGGGGGGAATGATTTGTTTTGTTTTGTTTTATTATTATGTTTACTGTTGTGGCGCTCTTAGTTTTATTGCATTATTGTAAACCGCCCGGAGTTCTGTTAGAAGGCGGACGGTACAGAAAGAAAGAAAGAAAGAAAGAAAGAAAGAAAGAAAGAAAGAAAGAAAGAAAGAAAGAAAGAAAGAAAGAAAGAAAGAAAGAAAGCTGTCCAGACTTTGGGTTTCCACCTGTCTCCCTTCCCTTCAGAACTACACCCTGTGTCTTTTCCACTTGTCCCCAGAACTCCTGGGAGGTCACTGGCCAAACTGTGGATGACCGATAAGAAAAACCCACGTGGGTCTCCTGTTGGGCCCTGGAGCCAAAGGGAGACCAGGGAGGGAGAGGAAAACAGAGGACAGACCCTTTCCCTGCAGCATCAGCAAGGACGGTCCACGGGCGGCCAACACTGCTTTAACCCCCCCGGACAGCATCAGCCCTTAGGTCACTCGGCCTTCAACACATCCAATACCTAAAATAAAAAATTAAATTAAATTTAAAAAAATCCAGCCTGCGTATCCTTCCATACCAAGGGCAGGAAGCAAGGGGGGGCTGCCTTTCCTAGCCTTCCGGCCTCTTTGGGGACTCCCCCTTCTGAATTATCTCTTCCCAAGCAAGCCGCTTGGAGGGCAAACATTTCCCAAATTTGCAAGGGGAAGCTGGTGTCGGAGAGAGCCGGCGGAAAAATGGCAGGGGGGCGAGGGGGGGAGAGAGAGAGAGAGAGAGAGAGACTGCAGTTTACAAGCCTCACACAATATGACATTGTTCACCCAAGCACCTGTGCTCATTAGCTGCCTGGAATTTAACGAGAAGGTGTGTGGGGTGGGGTGCGTTTTTTTCCTTTGGTTGTTTTATTTTACTTTTTTTTGCCCCCTGGGGAACCAAAGGCAGCCAGAGAGAGAGAGAGAGAGAGAGAGAGAGAGAGAGAGAGAGAGAGAGAGAGAGAGAGAGAGAGAGAGAGAGAGAGAGAGAGAGAGAGACCAGGCTGTACCTGCACTTCCACCACGTGGATGGAATCCCAGCATCCCTTAATCTTCTTTGATCCGTCACCTGCTTTCTTAATGAGAATCACGCCGGCAAAGCCATGATCAAGGTCCCAGAGGTAGACGGAGGACACGCCCCCTTCAAAATACCTGCCACCGGAAAGGAGAGGAAAAAACACAGGCGCCTGATCAGAAGCAGAGAACGTTCTGTAAAATTCTACCCATAGGTGGTGCGGGGTTGTTATTTTTATTTTATTTTTTAACGTGAGGCTCCCAAGAAAAGCTCAGAAGGGGATGGAAAACCTGCACCCCTCTAAGCTGTTGGGGGGAGGGGGGGCTGCTGTTGGCTGCGGCGCCCAAGACAGATGGAACTGGGGCTTCCACCAGAGGGGGGGAAACTCGCCTTGGATGCAGGGGAAGGGCAGGAGAAGAGGAAGAAGAAGCAGGACTCTAAAAGAGGCAAAGTCACCTGCCAGACATCAGAACAAAAAAAGCCACTACTAAAAGCCTGCCTGCGGGAAAGAGAGGCCCAACGCTCCTCTCCTGGCATGAGCCAGCGGGTAAAGGAACCCCACGGGCGCCAATTAATGGCCGCGGGCTGTGAAAACGCAGGCTGGAACCCCAGCTGACACTTAAAACCGTGGTTTTACGGCCCCGGTTCCTCCTCAGCTCCACTTCTCTTGTCGCCTAGCCCGGCTTGGGGGGGGGGGAGAAAACCCTCCCCCAATTCCGCACACCTTTTGCAAGGAGGCTGCCTAATTAAAATGGAAAAGGAACCGAGGCGGCTGGATGGATGCTCCACGCCCTCCCTTTGGTGGGTAGAGAGAGGGTGTTTTTACCCGGCAATGCTGGAATGGCTTCAGGCTTGCGAATTAAGGCAGCTGCTCTTCCGCTGGCCTAGCCGGGCACCTTTGCAACCCGTGGCCTCACGCTCGACGGCATGCAAAATGCCGATCCAGACACGACAAGCGGTCGGCCTTCTGAAATGGCCCGAGTTCCTCCCAGGTGCTACAAGTGCTACTCTTAAGAACATAAGCACATAAGAAGAGCCATGGTGGAACAGGCCAAAGGCCCATCCAGTCCAGCTTCCTGTATCTCACAACGGCCCCACCAGATGTGTCTGGGAGCGCACAAGACTAGATCTCTGTCTCCTGATACCACTCCCCTGCATCTGGCCCTTGAGGTACCCCGGTTTTAAGCCTGGAGAGGATACACCTCCATCATGGTTTGTCACCTGGGATGGACTTCTCCTCCAGGAATCTGTCCAATCCCCCTTTGGAAGGCATCCAGGCCAGGTGCCATCACCACATCTTGTGGCAGGGAGTTCCACAGACTAACAACACGCTGAGTAAAAAAATATTTTCTTTTCTTTTCTTTTCCTACTCAGAAGGGAGAGGCAGGCAGGCTGGGGGGGGGGGGGGAGAGGGGAGAATCGCAACCCGAGCTTGGGAAAACTGCTCTTCCGGAGCACAAGTCCCATCATCCTCCAACGGATCCCGGGAGCCACAGCTTTGCCCAAGTTCTGGCAACCATTTGGAAGCCAAGGGTGGGTTTTCGGCACAGGGGGTTGCAACCGCGTCCACACCGGGAAGGAAGGAGAAAAGAGTCCCCGTGGGGAGCCAGTCACGCCTACAGCCTAACCAACCTCGCAGGGAGGTTGTAAGGACTGAGGCAGGGGAAGGAGAACAACGGGCAATGCCTTCAGCTTACTGGCGGGGGAGGTGACAGGTACGTGAACCACAATGAAAGTAATAATGAGAAGGAGGAAAAACACAGGGGAGGGGCTCCCAGCCTCGAGAGACTCCCCTGTTGTGTCTCTGCATGAGTTCTCGTTCAAGGCCAGTGTCGCCTGTAACCACTAGCCACCGCTCTCAAGGTGTGTCGCAGGGTTAAATCTGGACCCAATGTGCAAAAACAAAAAACAAAAAAAACCCAACAACCCAAAACTCATAAAATTCCTCAGGAAAGGGTGATGGGATATCACCCAGGCCCCTTCCAACCCAATTAGGCACTCCCCCCCACCCCGTCTCCTCTTGGAGCAAGAAAACTTTAATTGAAAGAAGTGGGGCACTACGAGGAGGGCTCGAAAAACATTGTCCTCGCCTACTTGTTCCTTTGATCCCAAACAGGCACGAAACGGGGTGCGTGAAGACGTCGAGAGGACAGGGCAGGGGAGGGGGGGTGGGAGCTCTGAGTTTTACACGCTGCAAATCTATGAGATTTTACACAAAAGCTTCTGCGGGCATAGTTTTAAGAACGTGCTAAAAGGTCGCCCGGGACCGCAGAAAGCCGTCCGAGGGGGCGCCCCAGCCGGAAAAAAGCAAGGGAACACATGGAATCACTCGGTGCCTTTGATGAATCAAATCTAGCATTGATGTTCTTTTAAATGCGAACATGCAATGGTGAGGCTGTTCCCAGCGGGGCTCCAGGCCCGGCTTGATGACCCGGTGGGACGGAGCTCACTAGGGGGATTTATTTATTTATTTATTTATTAAAAAATCAAGTTGCGGGCCACTGGAATAGAGTGCTAGTCATGCCTTGGTGGTTGGTGTCTCTCCCCCTGCTTTTCCTTCCTATATCGAGGTCAGGGAAGCTACAGCTGGCACGGAGAAAGGGAAGGAAGAGGGGGGGGTTAAAAAGACAGGAGCCAGGAAAACCCAACCACCCAACCACCCTTCTGGGATGTGAGCGGAGCACCTGCCGTTCTGAAGAGATGCATCCCCCCCCCCGAAACGGCCACCAACATTGGAAAGGCTCCTTCTGCGCCCCTTCCCCAAATGCCGCTCGATTCTCCGGGCCAACCTCGCCGCCATCTCTGGGGCCGTCCCCAAAGAGAAATTGGGAACCCGACCCTCTCTGCCGACACCTGTCTTTCGCTCTGCGTCGCTCAGCAGAGATCGCTTAGGCCCATAGTGGAGCACGTGCGCCCCCCCACGCCATGGGTGTTTCGAGGAGTAACGGCACAGTTCCGTTTTCCATGCTAAGACGGACAGGAGCCCGAATTGCCAGGAACGTCCTCAAGTCTAGGGCAGACAGAAGAGCGACAGGGCTCACCCCAAAGGGGTAGAAGAAAAGGAACAGCGCCGTTATAATACCCGAGCACGCACAGAGCCCGGAATGTGGCGCCGGAGAGCTTTCTACAGCTCGCGAGACCCTGCCTGGAGGAAATGGAGGGTTCTTGCGGAGGGGGGCAGGGGGTTGTTATTCTTAGCCTGGTCGGGTCCAGCTGTTCCTCACCGGCAGCTCCAGCAAATCCGTCCCGACCTGTCCTAGGGCTCCCAACGCAGGTATTTGGCCAATCGTTCTCCCCCCCCCCCGCACGCACGCACACACAGGTGCAGGTTTGCCCTTGAGCAAACATAGCGAGCTAGTTTGGTATGCATCTCCCCCCCCCACACACACACACCTCAAATCTCCTGCCAGGGAAGCTTCCTGAAGCGCACACATCTGGTTGGCAGCTGGGCGGCTCAGGGAGGGTGCGCGAGGCAACGGCCAGCTCCGGGAGAACAAAGGGCAGATTCAGAGGGAAACAGGAGCCCCCCCGACGGGCCGCCTCCTGGAGCGCCCGGGGCCGGCCAATGGCCGGGAAGCCGGACAGAGGCCCTCCGTGGCTCTCCCCCGCCCCCCCCCCCCCCAACAAGCTCCCACCTGCCTTTTCCTCCTCCCTCGGCCACTCCGCTTGTCTAGGCAGGATGCTTTGAGGCCAAGATTTGGAGAAGGAAATGGAAAGGGGGAGGACAGAGAGCAGCTCCGTGGCGGAGGGGGTCGGTCTCAGTTTTCTCTGCACCTTCTTGGTGCATCTGTGGGCAGCCCCTGTTGGCTGAGAGCGGAGGGCATCGCTTTGGGAAGTGTTTGTTCTTCACTCCCCTACAAGCCTCTAGTCCTGTTCCCATCCTTAAAACTCTCAGGAAACGTGATATATATATAGAGAGAGAGATTTAAGTGGCCTTCTTGTCATATTGCGGTGGGACTCATTTTAGTCAGGGAGGGTGAAAAGTGGCGGGGGTATAGACGAAAGGGTGAAAGGAAATCAATAGACGATCAAGCGCCTTCGTTGAGCTAGCTTCGCCAAGACTTTGAAAAAGATCCCTTCTCAGGATCGTCCCCCATCAGACCCCCACAAACACACACACACACACACCCGACAGAGGGAAGAAACTTAGCGTACAAATCTCTGTACTGGTCAAACGCGTTGTTTGCCTCCACCTCCAGCTTGCGTAGGCGAGCGGACGGCATGGCCCCGTCTTCCAGAGGCGGGTCATACTTGTTACTCCAGGGCGATCTGCGGGAGAAAACCGAAAACGGTCAAGACTGCGCCCCACCCCCCTCAGACTGTCCCTCTTAATAAACCTACCCTTTAGAGGGTTTTTTTTTTCTGAGCACCGCTGCCTGCCACGTTATGAAGGGAAGTGTCCACTGAATTAGCCCACCACCTCACGCCCTTTTTACACAAATCTGCCTGCAAGCCACATGCTTTTCTGCCTAGTCTTGGATTCCTCCCTTCCATTTTTGACGTTTACTGCCTGCTTTCAGAACCCTAACAATTCCACCTTGTGACTCCGGATTGGCCCGTTTGTTTGTTTTGCCGACTGCTCTAATGGTTGCAAGCCGTACAAAAAAGCTGGCAAGCAGAGAAACAAACGAAGCTGACCCAACAAGGAGCAATTTGGATCTTCTAAGAACAGTCTGTTTTTCTTTTCTTAAACTCTCAAGTTTTCTTTTGTCTGAATTCAATTCTCTTTTTCTTTAAAACAAGCCCTTTCATGCTACCTCAGGAAGATTAGCCTTGAGTCTAGCACTAAAGCCAGGATATATATATATATATATATATATATATATATATATATATATATATATATATATATATATATATATATATATATATATATATATATATATATATATATATATATATATATATATATATATATATATATATATATATATATATATATATATATATATATATATATATATATATATATATATAGCGAAGCATTTATTAAAAGAATCGCTTATTTAAAAACAGCAATATGGATTTGAAAGGTAGGTGGTTGGTTTTTTTTTTAAAGGCTTATCAGCAAAACGCAGAACAAAAGGGACAAAAACAGCCCTAAGCTTTCCTCCAGTCAAAACCTGTTGGAAGAGGCCAAAAGGATTTCTTTAGGACTTAAGAACACCTTGGTTTTTGGAGAGCAAGGCTTCAGGGTTCCTCCTCTACCTCTCCACCAGGTCGGCCCGCCTCCCATTAACAAGGTGAGCTTGATTTAATTGTCGTTAACAGATCCCTTGTGTAAAAGAAAGAGAAGGGAATTTTTAGAGCCAAGCCACTATGACTTAGTACTTTTCTGGCCTCCAAACAGCAACATACTGTATATACTCGAATATAAGCCTAGTTTTTCAGCCCTAATTTTGGGCTGAAAAAAGGGGCCCTCGGCTTATATTCGGGTCAATACTTTTAGCCACTGAGGCAAGACATCTGTGGCTAAAAGTCATTTTAAACAATGCATGCCGCTTCTCATGACCGCCCTCTGCATCACAGGGGAGCAGCACACGATGTTTAAAATGACTTTCAGCCACTGACCCAAGCAGTTGCATCAGTGGCTCAAAGTCATTTTAAACATCACACACCACTCCCCCAGCTCACAAAGGAAGAGTTGCCAGGCCCTGCTGCATTTCCCACCCTAGACTTATACTCGAGCCAATACATTTCCCCAGTTTTGGGGGGTTAAATTAGGGGCCTCGACTTATACTCGAGAGTATATACGGGTATGTCCCTTCAAACCAACCCCTGAGAGAGAGAGAGAGAGAGAGAGAGAGAGAGAGAGAGAGAGAGAGAGAGAGAGAGAGAGAGAGGAAGCGCGTGCACACGCGCACACACACACATACACACACACACACACCTCTTTTGTATATTTTAAAGACCGCTGGCTGCAGCAGTAATTGTATCCACAAGAAACCCACAACACTTTGCACCCCCTTCCAAAACGGTTTTATAGCCCCTCTGCTCTCGGGACGCATTTAAAAGCTTGGAAGGGAGGCCGTTGGGAGGGGAAACAGCTGGATGGATCTTCCCGCCCAGGACGCGCCAAGCGCCGAACTGGGCCCATGCAAGAGAATCGCGGCTGTTGGGCTGCCCAGAGGAGAGGGAGGGAGGGTTGCTGGCACTCAACACCCCACCAAAAAAAAAAGGGGGGGAAGGGAAAAAACAAGATTCTTATTTCAAGATAGGGGTTGAATTGCAAGGTTAGGGACATGCAAAGCGAGTCAGGAGGAACCTCTAGGTTTTTAGACACACACGCACACACACATTAAACGCTTAGCTTTGGGGCTCCAGATGTCCCAGCTGCTGACTTGTCCCAGATGTGGACGTTAATTGGCGCCCTCCGCCAGCTGCAGCGACCAAAGGGTGGAAAGCTGCCTCGTCACTCTCCCACCGCCACCCCCCCTCTCCCTTGGACCCAAGCTCAGTCCTTGCGAGGCCTCGTGAAAAAACAGGATTCGCTCCGTCAAGAGATGTAAGGTGACGGCAGAAACAGCTCCCTCACAGACCGAGGCCCGCAAAGTGAGTGGGGGGGGGGGAGGCTGATCTTTAGATTCGCGAGGGGGAGAAGGCAAGCACTCTCTGTCGCGCTCTCCCTCTGGGGTCAGGGATCCACACAGCCATCAACACACAGTCGTGTTCTGAATAGCGAGGGAAAGCTGATTTTTCCGGAGTCCAGAATCCAAACAGCCACGGATTCTGGGAGCCACGGTCCAGAAAAGCATGGCTGTCCCTTTCCTGTGCGCTGATGCTAGCCACGATCCACAAAGGTTAGAGAAAGAGGACAAAACCTTCCTTTTTCAACCCAGAAAGTGGCCTCTGTCACGGGCAGGGAGGTGAGAGGCAAGGTTGCAGCAGGGACGGCCATCCTTCCTGGCTGGGTGGTTTGCTCTGACCTGTGCCTGGCAGCTTTTCCGTACCCCGCGTCCGGTTGCCCTCCCCACAGTTCGGGGCTCTCCGTTCCTCCACCGGCCCGCCTCCACGCCTGGGAGATTAGGAGACCCGACCCAGAGGCCTGAAGGGGGCGTTTCCGATTGCCACTCAGAGAAGCCCTGCTAGGGGATACTGGGCAGCATAGTCAACAGGAGGAACTTCCCCAAAGGGTTAAGCCAGCCTCAGAAGACTCCGCCTGGCGCGCTACCCCTCGCAAATCAACCTGAGCAAATGTACTTGGTTAACGTGCGGAAGCAATGCGCGCCGCTCTCTCGGCCGCAGGTGAGGGTTTCCAGATAGAAACGCTTAAGCCAAGCCGAGCCAAACTATCAGGAAACCGTTCTCTGTCGCTAGAAGAGCGAAGAAAAGTGACTCTTTAAGCACGATTCTCCAAATAACGAAGCACGTGTCAGTTTAGGGCGCTTTTACACGACCCCTAAAATTCGAAGCAAAGGGCTCCCAGATCCGGAGCTTAAAATTGTTTTCCCACCAGCTCCGGATTTAAAAAAAAATTTAAGTACGACCACGCCCACCTAAGCGCGTCCCAGTGCATTTTCCAAGTACCTGGTCTCCGAAGGTGAAAAATTTCTGATGCGGATGTAAAGCAGTGAGTGCCGGGCTCTCCTCGCCTTGTGTTTGTTTGGTTTTTTTGCCCCCCGCCCCTTTAAGAGACTGGAATGCTTCCTGGGGCAGCTCCAACGGCAAAGCGGAGGTGAGCCTGCATTTTTTTCTCCCTCCCCTCACGCAGACAGGAGCAAGGGAGTGCCGAGGGGTGGGAATGCAGGAAGAGTGACAAACCCCAAGATCTCTGGTACGAATTTAAGTTGCCAGCGGATCTTAGGGGTCGTGTAAAAGCGCCCTTAGTTTCTCTCATCTAAACTAGAGACAGGGCACTCGTGTAACCACGACTCAAGGGGTCACACACACACACACACACACACACACAGGCGCCCATGATGTTATTCGTCACACAGAGTGGAGTGATTCCCACAGAAGAGGGGCACCACAGTCACCTGTACGAGTCTCCGTCCCTATTGTAGTCGCACAAGAGGTAATCCTTCCCCACCACTTTGTCGCGAGCGATCTTCAAAGGTTGGTCGACGGAGGACAAGAGGTCTTCACAGAGGCTTGGGACCTAATGGGGGAGGAGGAAAGAAAGAGGAGGGGAAGATAAAGTCAAAAATCTACGTGAAACAGGTGTGTGCTTTGGTACCACTCCTGAGGCGGGCTGGCGTGACCTAAAAGAGGCTTCAACAAACCCAACCACGACCGGCCATGATTCAAAACCACCATCTTCGTGTTCCACCAGGACCTCATGAACATCCCTAATTTCCTCCACACGTCCCTAACTTCCCGTCTCCTCCTCGTGCGTTACCGAAGCACGCCATGTGCATGGCGGCGTGTGCGTCGGTACACGCCCGGGCCCGTCCGCACACCGCCGTCTTCCACCTGGCACTCATTACTGCAGCCGCCAGTGTGGTCTCATCAAGCCACGGGCCTTGCGTGCGGGCTTGCGTGTGCCACGGGGGCCTGCTGCTTGCCAAGCCAAGGGCCGTTGGGCAACGGCGGCCGGCAGGGGGAAGAGGTTTTTGAACGTGGTAAATATTTATAATGGAGGAGAAACCCAAGACCTGCTAAGAGAATAAGCTTCCCGTTTAACGGCAGCTTTAATTTTTTTCCACTAGCTCATGGTCTGGGTGGAGTTTCATATATTTTCCAGGCTCCCTGCCAAGCATTACTATGCTAGTTAACTTTATATATATATATATATATTCACACCCGACACGTGTCGTTTAATAATAATAATAAAGGATCACGGGGAGATATACCCATGTGGAGCCTCAACAGCAGAAGGCTGCGAGGAACTCCCTCTGTGTTAGCCTTCTGCAAACAAGCCCACAAGTCGCTAGACCTCAAGAAAAGCAGGGTCATGAAGTGGACTGCAATTGACGGAAGCTGACCCCAAAACAAACCTGTCAGCCTTAAAGAAAACCCTTTGGCTCTGGCTTTCTTTCTCCCTTTCGTTTTATTTAAAGAAGCTTCTTAGCCCAACAATCGATTAAAACAATTGAAATGACTAATAATAAAATCTCAATTAAAATGAGGCATGGTCTTTTGTGGTTTAAAACGGCTTCATCTGTTTTTTGGATTCTTCTCTCATTCTCTGTCTTTTTCTCTCACGCTTACACTCCTCGGCATCGTCTTTTCCTGCAAACCGAGACATACAATCTCTGGCGCGCACACACATGGATGTGGACTTGGGTCACTGAAAGCAGAGACTCTCTCTCTCCCTCTCTCCCATAAAAATTGGATTTTATTATTTTGGTTGATTGTTCCTGCCAAGATGGGATGAAATGAGAACTCTCTTTGGAAGCAGGTTGTCGAGGGGTGACAATGTTTTTGAAGCAGCAGCCAGGGGGGCGGGGGGGGGGGGCTGGCCCGAGAGGAACGGCAGGACAAATTGAAAGAACAAGGAAGCTCTATTAAATGGCGGATGTGAAACAAGCATCCTCTTGTCCTTCTGAAACACGAATCTGTCCGGAGTTAGTCAACCAGGTAGGAGGACAGGGTTTTTAATTAAAAATATAAAGCCCTCCCTTCCGAGCCAGCGGCCACCTGTGCTGGAGTGTGTGTGTGTGTGTGTTTCAGAAACCAGACACCTTCCTGGCCAGCTGGAGGCTGACTCTCTCCCTTTCCTGATCAAAAGTTGGACGAGGACAGGCAAAGCTAAGATTCCTCCTCCGCCACCCCCTGAAAAATGCAGATCCAGATGAGATGCGTTTTGGGTCAGGTGGAACCGAGCCTTCGGAATTCCTACCCATCGAAAAATGCACCAGACCATCAACCAGAGAGTCCTCCACCGTTATATTCAAAAAAAGGTGGGTTTGGGAAGTGGGGTGAAGCTAAGGCTTCGAGATATTTCTCCACTCCCACCCCCAAAGTTCAGGACAGGCTCCCATTTAAAGGCTCGAGCACGGAGATAAATCGCAGCCGAAATTAACATCTCTGTCTCCAGGCTGAACCGTGCAGAAGCAATCTCCTGCTTCCTTAGAAAGATTTAGGAAGGGATGGGAAACGGTGTCGGGGCGAGTCCCGTTGGATCTGCAAACGTCAAGAGAATCGAGCTGCTTCGATTCAGAATTAAAGTCACAGCAGGGAGTCTAGTTGTCATATGAGATGACGGAAACAGTGAAGTAACCAGGGCCACAGCAAAGGCGGAAGCCGGCACCAAAACTGAGCGGCCTCATTCTGTGCTGCAAAGGTGGCCGGATCCTCGTTTACAAAACGAGGCAGGGAAGAGGAGGATGCCAAAGTCGAAAACCAATCCATTTCAGCTTTTCTTCTGCTGTCCAAAAGGGTTTTTTTTTTTAAGTGTATTCCAAGTTTACCCTGTAAGGGTGTTGTAGCATTCAGGAGAGGTTAAGAGGAGGTCATTTGGGTCGTGAAGCACCTTTCAACTCTGGGGTTTATATGGGGAAGTCCTCCCAACCGTATTCCTTAAAGCAAGCTAAGAGAACTTACGGGGCTATACTTAAAAGGTGGGTTGCAGCCCAGTTTATACATGACCTTTGTGGGCTGCCTAGATGCGTGCTTTTCTTTTTTTGGTTCTTTCTAAAAAAGAGGTCTTCAAATGAGTTCCGAATGCCTTGACGGTAATCTTTTCTAAACTGGAGACATTTCCATTTAAAGCCAGACTAGTTGAGCGGAAAACTGGCTCGCGCCAGGAGGGCACGCCTTCAACTCTAACAAGTCCCCGTGATTCAGCCAAAAAAAAAAGCTCGGTCCGGAGCCTCGGCAGCTGATCTCGGCACGGACAGCCGTGAAAAACGCATCATACCTGACCTCTTTCAGAAGGGCAGCAGCCCCGAAAAAGAGGCAGTGCTGGGGTGGGGATGGTGTCGGAGGTGTTTTTAAAAAGCTGGACGGAAGGAAGAAAACGACCAGCTCCGACCTTAGAACTCCTTGTATTGGCCATGGGTTGCTAGTCCTCAAGAATCCAGACTCTCGATCAGCCTGAATTTTCTGGCAAGAGGCAAAAGGAATTGCAGCTGTGTGGATACAGATGTGCTCAAAGAGTGTGTGTGCAGGGAAGAAGCAAAAATCCAATATGCCGGGGGCCTTGGCTACCAGGAAGCGTTCTGATTCGTCCCATGGTCTCCGCCGCTCAAGAAAACCACCTCCTCGCCCCACGCTGGTCTCTCCCAACGTCATTTCCCAAATCCTCCCGTGCGCGGGAAAGAACTCCGAACTTCCCAACAACAAGAGTGCCTGGATTCTTGCGCTGGGCGCTCCGTGCCAGGGCCGATTAACCAGCATCCGGCTGGCCCCGCTGCTTCTTTCAGACCGGGGGGGGGGCTTCCCGTGACTGACAAGGGCTCTAATGAACTCTAATAACAAGGCTCAGAGCCCCGGCCGGAGGAAGCAACAACAGAGGCGGCTGAGAGGAGGCCAAGCGCTCGCTCCGTTCCACTAATGAGGGAAGAAGCATTGGGGGGGGGGGCGGTGGCAGGGTGGCGTTGATGAGGGGCAGTGACCCAGAAACGGCCTCTGTCCATCAGCCCCCCAGCCCCACCACCCTCCTTAGAGGAGCTCTTTTCCCTTCATGTTCAAGTTGGACATTTTCCGCCTTGCCAGCGGGATTCTATAGGGAAGACGGACAAACAACCAGTTGGACAAACAGGGCCCCGGAGGAATTTAAGGGTATGATACTTTAAGGGGAAAAGAGGGGAAAAATCCACCTTTGGGTCAAAGTTCAGCCCTAGCGACAGAGGCAGCAGACTGAGCGAAAGGCGCACGGTTTGGACAAGAACTGGTGCGGTCTAGAAGAGCCAGGAACCGGGAGTCGGGTTCTCTCACTCATCTATGAAATCTGATGGAACAGTTCTGGATTCTGGGGTTGACAAGTTAGAACCCAGAATGGGGATACCGGCAATAAAGTCTGGCTTCTCTAACCACGTTTTGTGGTTGGGGAAACGAACCCTGGTTTCGTTCACCCCAGAGAAGCCATCCTTCGAGAAGCCATGGACAGATTTTTTTCCCCCCTTCTCACTTGCAAACCCAGCCTCTCTCGAAACCAACCGGGTTCAGGTGCTACTGGCCAGCATGCCAGCACTGGCCACTCCTGCTGAAACTGGGCCACTTTGGACTCAAGCCGCGCCATCCTTCGCTCTTTTTTGGGGTTGGGGGGGAAATCCTCTGTGGTTTTGCAGACCGAGGGAACCGGGGGTTCGCTCCTTGACGGGTCGGCGCGATCTGAAGGAAGCGGCATCCCCCGCTAACTCACCAAATCGATCAGGTCGCTGAGGTTTTTCTCAATCTGCTGGGGAGGCAGGCGCCTCATCAAATCCAAGGCACAATCTAGCTGCTGGTCACTCTGGGGAGGAAAAGGAGACAAGAGAGCGGGGGAAGAAATGGGTTACTTGCAAGCGACCCAGAAGAGGACAGGAGGAGCTATTGTGAAGCTGCATCATTTCTGGCTTTAAGGAAGCAGCTGCTGCTCCATCAAGCTTCAGAGGACCTGGTTCAAGGGTTTTCTCAATGGTGTGTCCCCCCCCCCACACACACACACACACCGGTGCTGCTGGACTTCCCTCACTTGAACACTCTGTCCAAAGAGCCGATGGTGAAATATCCTGGGAATCACGATCTCGGGGGACTCCAAACGGCGAAACCTCTCTCTTACTCACAATGGGCAGAGGTACTGGCGTTTCTCTGACGAAGGTGCCACCTCCCCGCCTGCTCATCCATCTACCTGGAGATGCAACCCCTCCGAGAAGGTGGTCTAGGAAACACCCTGCCCTAAAGCTCTGTTCGCCCTGGGGCTAGAGCAGTGCTTCTCCACCGGTGGTTCTCCCCAAATGTTCCTGGACTGCAACTCCCAGAAGCCTCCACCACTCGCCGGGCTGGAAGGGGTTTCTGGGAATGGCAGTCCAGAAACCTCTAGGGACCCGCCGGTGGAGAACCTCTGGACTCAACATTTCCTAAGGTGCTTCTGCTCATTCATGGATAGGCAACCCCAATAGGTTTTAGGCTACGACTCCAGCAACCCTTAGCCACGGATCCTGCTGGCCGGGGACGGAGGAATCCGGAAGCCAGTCCCCGCTGAATATACCAGGCTGCTATTCCTACTGGTCAGGTTCTGGGCACCGCAAGCAACCTTGCCAGGTAAAAACGAGGAAAGCAAATGAACCTGTGGCTGCTAGTGTCGAGGGCACGGTAGCATCGCACACTTTAGCAAGTCTGAAGAGTGACCACTGCCACGTCCACTGCTATTCTACCTTCAAGCCTATCAAGGGAGGACCAGGGCTTAAGCAAGGGTGCGCAGGCAAACGATGACACCCTAAAAGACACACCGTCTGCGAAGATTCTCAGCCGTCCAGGCGAGGCTATCTGGAGATGAACTCCTTGTCTTGTGAGAGCGGCATGTTTCGCTTCCCGTCCGTCAGCCGGTCTCACGAGAAACGGGAGCCCAGTTGCCACGGCTCAACTTCCGGACGCAAAGGCACAGGGCCAAACCTACCCTCAAAACGGTTCTTCCACTGAGCCTTAACGACAAATCTAAAGATAGTGGGGCTTGGGTTAACTTTGGCTGCAGAGGGGCAGAGTTTCAAGGGTCTGGAATTTCACTCTCTCTCTCTCTCTCTCTCTCTCTCTCTCTCACACACACACACACACACACACACACACACACACACACAGAGAGAGAGAGAGAGAGAGAGAGAGAGAGAGAGAGAGAGAGAGAGAGATGTGCATCAGTGTTAACTGAGGAACAGGTGATGCCCCTGCGAAGGGGGTGGGCCTTTTTCCGCCTCGTTTTGGTAACGACCATCCCCGCATGCTTCTCCGCACCATAAAGGCACCATGCCCTCCCTGCGCTGGGCTCCTCCGTCCGTCTCTTGCCAACTGTGTCAGCACTTCCTCTTTTAGAGGATCCTGCAATGCAAACCACGCACCGAGAGCCTGGGAACTGACTCCTAGGTATGAATTCCTCAGCGGTCATGGCACACATACTGCACAGCCTGGCCCGGCCCCTCTAGTTTCCCAAAACGGGCGGGCGGATGCCAGTATAAAACAAGACACAGATTAGAGTGACTCTCCCTTAAGTCGAGGGGCCAAACCTGTCTGAATCACCTTACAACCCAGGCGTCAGCAGTAAGTTCCCCACTGAGTCAAAACATGCACTGGCTTGATCGCCGACAGGCACCCGATATAAAGTTTATTTATCTGAAAGTGCTCGCCGAACGCCGGCATCCACGACCCTTTTAGTGGCCAAAAAAAAAACACCATGTGAAGTCACTTCTGCCGCACCCCTGCCATGAGATCTTGTGACATAAAGTGGAAAGGAACTATTTGAAGCAAAAACAAAAAAAAAAAAACAGGAACACAAATCATTCCTTCAAAAAAAGGACAATCTTTAAAGCCAACAAAGCGAAAAAGGGTTCGAGCCGTGCGGCCATCACAAGACACAATTGCAAAAATAGGTCACAGGCGATACCTTTAAACAACCTTGTTTAAAAACAGATGGCAACTAAGTTTACGTATACAGTATTTCTGACGCACTGGCAACATTTGGCAAAACATTCTTCAAAGCATTTCGGAGAGAGGCAACGTTCTTTCAAGCTAGACATTTTTGTTGCTTTTTCGATGAGTTCCGCCACCCAAAGGCCAGTTCCTAACTTGGTTCTGCCTGGGAGATCTCTTTGTATGTCCCACATCATGTGTAAACCCTGCTAAGGCAGACCGACGTGGAAGCAAGGGTACCCAACACAACATGGGCCCTCATTTTTCACCCTAAATAAACGTAGGGGGACTCTCAAAGATGCTGCCTGGGAATAACTATCTGGAAAACGTTCCCCTCGTAACATCTAAAGCGCTCCTGATCTGGGTGATGACTTCATCCTTACTTAGGAATATTAAAATGTTTTCTCTGGACGGGAACATACGGGGCAGTTTCCAAAGATCATGCTGGCATCCCTTTCTTTGTTACTAATTTCACAAAACAAGAGAGTTCTTTTAAAAAAGAAAAACAAATGGAAAGTTTTTTTCAGAGAGAAGTCACGAACTAGGAACGGAGATACACCAAAGGATGAATTCAACGGGTCCACCAATAAAACACGATTGGGTTACTCCTCCCTAGCGGCTGATCTCAACTCTGGGGCGACAGATCCTCTTGGACTAGAACTCCCCAAAGCCTTCACCACATCCTGTGCTGGCCAAACTTTCTGGGATTTGTAATCCATGAATATTTGGGGACCCAAACAACGTCCTGTGATAGCCGCATCACAGCACCCGGTGGCCCCCACACCAGTTTGAGACAGGGGTGGGTCAGTCATCATCTAAAAGCCACCTTTCCCCCAAGCTCTGGTGTGAAAGGGTCATCCCGAACCTTCAGAGAAAAACTCTTGTCCTCGTGGTTTTGGGGACAAAGGGCTGCTTTTAATTTGAGTCCGAAACGGAGTCGGCGGCCTTTGTAGACGCGAGTTGGGTGGCCACGCTTGGGTCGCTTCATCGGGTCTACGCTCTTGTCGAGACCAACAGGTGGGCTGAGAGCCGCTTTAAGCCAGCCCAGAATGCGTCCGTCCACAGCAGTCGGACCTGATAACACATGCTTTTTTCCTTTCTGTAGGGCAGGGGTCTTCAAACTTTGGCCCTCCAGATGTTTTTGGACCACCACTCCCAGAATTCCAAGCATAGATTGCCAATGACAAAGGACTGTGGGAGCGGTGGTCCAAAAACATCTGGGAGGGCCAAAGTTTGGACACCACTGCTGTAGGGTAACCTCAACTGAGCCGGTAAACGGTTAGGAGGCATGTAACCACTTAAGAAACAGGAGATGGAGGCCACGGGCACAGCAGTCTCGTCCTTCTGCACAGCACGGAGGCTGGAAGCGGCTTCACTCTCCCCTCTTCAACGCTGGTTTCCCCCACCATGGGAAAAAAAACGCTTGTTTAAGTTGGCCGCTGAAGACAGGACTGCTTGCACCAGCACGAGAACGATTCCTCCGGCTACGTTATTGTCCCTGCCTCCTGCTGCCTCTGACGCATCTGTCCCGAGGTCAGGGTCTTTGCCTACAGGATCGTGGGAACTCTGGAATAAAGGGCTCCTCGCTGCATGACCAGCTGGGTTTATTTAACAGGAATGGGGAAAAAAGGGGGTGGGGGAGAGAAAGAGACACCCCCCAGCCTTGCCGGGTGTTTCCTTCAGCATTTTCCAGTGACTCACTCCAGGAATGCGAGGCAATGAAATTTATGCTCCGTCTCCACTGGCCTGGATTCACAGGTGAATCGACCTCACTGAAATACACAAATTCTCTTCTCTTCCATTTTCCTCCTATTTATACAGCACATCATTCTTGAGCAAGGCTCAAAACCCCGTCGGGCCGCTCGTCTCTTTTGGGAAACGGGGCTCTTTTTCATGGATCTACTACCCTGTGGTGTGCTGAACAGGAATGGGCTGAGAGAGAGAAAGGAATTCCCATGCGCTCTTCATGCAAGGACCTAGTTCTGCCCATTTCCCCGCCCGCAGTTATATCCATATATTCTGGGCTTTTATACAAAGCCAGGGTGGCAAAGCTTACGAAATGGAGACTCCTCTTCCTAGCCTTCGGGGAAAGAACGTTGGGTGTTTTTTCAGTACGGTGGCTGAGCGGATGAGCCATGTCAAGGGAGGCAGCCGTATACGATTCTGGAGTCAGAAAGTTAGACCCCAGCATCGCCCCTCTTGAGCACAAAACAAGCAAAAACTGGGAAGCAGTGCAGAGAGACTTTCCGTCTTTCTATTGTCCACGCAGGCCCTGGAAATCGGTTTGGCTGGGCTCCCGTTTTGGACTAGTTCAGTGTCGGACGCAAGTTGCCAAAACTGCCAAGGCCGAGTCGTGAACAGGAAAACAAGCCGCAAACCAAAGAATGGTTGTTTCCCAACCTCAGTCAAACTGGCTGGATTGTTTCTGACCTCGGGTCACTTCCAGATAGGACGGGCTCCTTAGAACATCAAACACAAACACCCTGTGCTTTTTCCCCCTTTCCAAGGAAATTAAACTGGACATCGGCCCGCGTGACCCAACGGCATCCCTCCCCCTCCCCATTAAGAACATCTTCTTTTGGCCCAGAGGGAGGGGATGAACCATTTGTGTGTGTGTGTGTGTGTGTGTGTGTGTGTGTGTGTGTGTGTGTGTGTGTGTGTGTGTGCATGCGTGCTACACGACTGTTTTCCAATGGAAAAAGCAACGGCAGGGCCCCAAATACCAAACCCAGCGTGGGCTGCCGATCCAGCCAAGATCTCCATGGCTTCGGGACTTATGAGAGCGTGTGGCAGATTTCCACGGCTGGCCTCCCGGCCCCAGGACCAAGCTCCCGCAAAGAGGTTCAAAAATTCATTCTCCTCATTACAATTCCGGACACTCAGGAGACTGAAAGTCAAGCGGGAGCCTCGGCCAAGGCAAAGTTCCTTGAAGCCGTCGCCTAGACAGATTGTCCCGGCTTGGTGGACGCTTTGCTACAGCATCTGCTCCCTTGCAGGGCTGTTGTTCTTGTCCAGACCAGAGGGAACGACCGACCCCGTTGTGCCATGCAGCAATGCCTCCTTATCACCGCAGGTATTCAGTGCCTCCTTGAGGACTTCCTACTACCCGTCTGCACGGAGCCTCTGCCCACCGACTCAGCTGGGGTTAGGAATCCTAGTGTCACGATGTGGGACGACAAAGGCCTGGCACTCCGAAACAGACCCAGCACCTGAGGCTACCCAGCTGAAGGGGGGGGGGGAATCCCAAGCCTGAGACGTGTGGGACTTTCAACGCCAAGGGAACACACCCCTATTTTCACTAAAGATGCCACTGTGTCCAGCTACCTGCAACTCTCCCCCCTTAGGTGTGTTGGCTGGGGTGGGGGGGTGATGGAAACTGTAGTCCAAAGACACCTGGAAGGCTCTCGTTCACCCATAAGCGCACGGCATCGCCCAGAGAGTTGCAGGCGCCTCCTTTCACTTAAAACTGCGTTGGGGAAATTTCCCAAATGGCTTTCCCAATCCACAAGCCGGATCCGAGACATTTTCCAGCTAAGAAACGGATGGTATGCCATGCCTTCAACACACCAGGCCAATAAAGGGGGAGGGGTAAAACGACAAGGATGCCATCCTGCCCGGCTAAGCCGCTCCTGGGCCAGTGTTTATTTTCAAGATAACAGGAGAGAGATGTTGGTTATTTGCACGGCTTGTCATTAGCCGTAGCTGTGTAATTTGGCCGCTTTTATCCCAGTGCCAGAGAGACCCACGGAGTACACACCGGACCCTAACAACCCACAAAACCCACGAGGCTGGCGTCAGGAGAAGGACGCAGTGCCATCAGCTCGCTTAAAGGGGGAAGCAGAGGTGGGGAGGGCTGCAGCTTCCCCCAAAACAACACACAAACACAAACATGCTGAGTCGCCTCTATTAGATTTAGGCGTATGGCGATTCCGTCATGGGCATTTTGCCATCTGGGTGCTTTTTCCAACAACGTACAGAACATGGGAGACTCGGGGCTACCTGTGCCTCCTGCTTCTTCCCTAAGTCATCACATCAACAACAGGGCCAGCAGCGTTGCTCGGATGATGGTAAGACACTAAAGGTTGTTCTCAAATCAGAATCCTATAGCTTTGTAAGTAACTCTGCAGGAGACATTTCTACAGAGAGCTCCCAAGCCTGTGTGGTGTCGTAGCCGGGAGGTTAGAGTTGGGAACTTAGAAGGTTTAGGGCAGGCATGTTCAAACTTCAGCCTTCCAGATGTTTTGGACCACAACTTCCCACAGTCTTTTACCATTAGAAATAAAGGCTTGGGACTCTGGGAGCTGTGGTGCAAAACATCAGGAGGGCCGAAGTTTGGACATGCCTGGTTTAGGGTTACGTCCCCATATAAGCCCGCTTTGAGACCAATTTTGAGCTAGCTTCTCTCTGGACCTCATCAACTTCGCAGAGCGCACGAGAGAAGAAAAGAGAGGCAGAAAAGCGCACGCCATAGGCCCAAACTCATCGAGAAGAAGGTCTGAGTGCCAATGGAACAGAGAACAGCCTGGAGAGACACCACTGGCCCCACAGACTCCAAGCGCTGGCAAAGTTGGGGGGAGGACCCAAAGGTCATCTAGTCCAGCCCAAGGTGGGAAGGACTCAAGGACAGCAGCCCAAGCTCTATTTGGAAAAAGAAAATTCAACAAGGGAAAGCCCATCCTCTTCTGAAGGGGGGGGGGTGTTCCATTCCTCAACATTGTGCATTTCTCTCTAATGTTGAGTCAGTTGGGTCCATGGGTTCAGGTCCTATCAAGAGATAGAAAAGAACGGTCATTTTCTTTCCCAGGAGAAACTTTCAATATATGAAGCTGCCTCTCCTATTCCACTGCTGCGACTTAGCTTGATGGAAATGCATTCCCCCTTTCTCAATACTAATCCCCTTCCTTCCTCCGTTTTCCTCGTCTCGTGCAGGGAACTTTACACGCCCTTCGGAAACGGCATTTGCCTGCCTCGAGGAGCACAGCATTCTTATCCAATACTGCACCTTTCTCTGCCTGCGACCTAGCTAGGCACAAATCTGGACGCAGCCAGGCCTGCCAGAGGAAAAACTGAGCACCCAAAAAAGATGATTGCTGCTCCATAAAAGTGGCACCAGCCGGAAGGCATGAATGCCACAGCGGGCCTGTGAGAGTCTGCATTGTAACATTTCCTGTCAAGGCTGCCCGTGCTAAACAATTAAGCTTTTCCGCCAGGGGCGTTGCCCCAAACATCATAACATCCAGAGAAAAAAAAACATTTACTGTTCTCAAATTCAATGCGCGTGTCCTTGGAATAGATAGAAGTGGGTATTTGGAGGGCAGAGGCAAAGAACAGAGGGGGGGGAACTGAATGACCGAGGAATCGGGGGAGATGAAAAGCAGAAAGAGAAGACAGCTGCTCGGTTTGTGAGAAGGGATGGGCCTCAAAAGAATGAAAATTGTTCAATCTGCAGAAAGGAAGTTTAACCAGCAGTGCTCAGAATGCAGAACGAAAGACTAGGGAGGCATATGCATTCTGGAGCAATGTCAGGGTTTAGGTTTGGGCTTTGCAGAAGGCAGGATAATTTAGGAGGCACCAAGGAAGGAAGCAAGCAAGGAAGGAAGGAGGGGCAACTTACAAGCTGCTACAGGGTGTTAAAACTGGCATTACGACAAGTGACGTGCGATGGCTTGTCACTCTCCAGAAGAACGAAAGGAAGGCCCAGCGTTTTACCTTACTAAGAATCCCAACTTTTTTAAAAAAAATCAGCATTATCAAGTTGCTATCTCTGATGAAATGTCGGATCAGAATCCAAAGTGGCAGGGGACAAAACACCAAGTTCGCTGGAGGCAGGAACACAACAGAGGGTTCCCGGTGCCTCTCTGGCCACAAGGACCAGCCAAACTGAAAAGATGCAGTGTTAAGAAAACTTGAGAGAAGCCAAGCAGACCCACACCACAAGCTAAGAGGGAGATCTCAGCACCATTGCCAGGCTGAGGATCATCAGTCAGCCAACACACGTCTTGACTAAATAAAGGAATCTCGTCTTGCCACAATTAACGCAACCTCTCCTGTAATAGAAAATGGTCATTCTAAGTGCAGAACGTGTGTTCCTCTTTTCCTTGCCTTTTAAGGTCAGAAACAACGGGATGAAGCGTTTTAAAAGAAGAAACTTAGATTACATCAGGGATTGGAAGCTAAGCCAAAGAGAGGGAAGTGCCTTTAGCACATCCATTGGCTAACTCTGAGGCAAACATCACTTCAGTAACCGAATGTCTTTTGCTACGTTTGATTTGTTGAAGTCTTAGCTTTTGGAATTTCGCCCCGAGACCAGCCACAGAAAGTGTTCACATAAACTGCAGAAAGAATAAAGAACATAATCCAGAGGTACGGAATTAGAGATGCATCGCTCATTAGAGGCTGTGTTGTACACTGTGCACGCACACACACCAGCCAAGAGAGACTACGTAAGATGGTGGGGTCTTCTCAGGTGAGTAGACCCTCTTCCTGTAGAATTCCATCCAAGTTTGGGGGGGGAGAGAGAGAGATCACATTAGTTCCATTCCCACTAAGTGTTAAAAGCTAGTCACAAAAAAACGGCACCGTTTTGCCACGAATGTGACAGATTTTCGTACCTCGGTCTAACGAATTTCTTGTTTCGGCTTTTATTATGTGGCCACCCTGCTGTATATCTGTCTCAGAGTATAACACTTTATGGAAGAGGACGTTATAATTACCTCCGGCAAATAAACTACCGGCCCAGACTTAGCCATCATCCTCTGCGCAGCGCAAACGTTTCTCCCCGCAGCCCCAGCTATTAGGAAATCTATTATTTCAAGGGCAGTTTTTCTGACAAGGCCCCTGGAGCCCTGCAGATCGAAACAGTCGTGGTTTCAAGATTGGAAGGCCACCCCGTTGGCCGTTAAAAGTCGTGGTTCATCTGGATGGATATGCCCCAGGGAAATGCCCGGAGAGAGAGGGCGGTGTGCTGGAGGCTGAGCCGTGAAAATGACAAAAGCACAGGCGTCTCCCCCACCCCTTTCCGCCTGCCTCGGGGCAAAGGAACTTAATATTCTTCCCCCATTTAGCTTCCTGACAGAGAGCGCCTGGCAGATTCACAAGGATCATCACCGGCGAGCCAGCTTCTAGCCTGAACTAGAAGCCGACGCGAACTAACGTTTCCACTCTGGTGACCAGCCGATCTATCCTTGCGCCCTCCTCCCGATTCTCTAGAACCTCCCTCGTCTGAAGGGATGTGTCTATAGTTTCTGTGAACCGATGTCGTCCTCTCCGTTCAGAATGTCGACAAAGAGGAGGATTATTTCCGGTCAAGGGATCTGCTTGCACTCAAACGCTATTTTGTTGGGGTTGCTATCGGCGTTTTCATTTTCCAGGGCGCGGGTGTGCCCTTTTGGGTCTTGACTGGACAGCTTTCTTAGTGGGAGGGCATAGGACCAGTAACTCAATCGGCTTCCTTGAACGCTTCCCCAGATCTTTGCTGGGGTTCTGCTGCCATCCCTTTGGGAAAACCGGTGCGGTATATCAACTTAAAAGTAAGTAATATCAATAAACAAAGGGCATGGTGTCTTTTGCTTTGAGGGCACCTAGCGTGTCACAACGGGCTCATCACTGCGGTACCAGCATGTCACCAAACAAACCGAGACATGGAAGGGACAGGAAGAATCCTTACTGGGAAACACGCTTATTCCCGCGAAGCAGCCAGGGCACTGATTGTAGAAGCTTCCCAAAGTAAAAAAGGGTCACATTATTGTCAGAAATGCAACAATGCCAAATCTTCAAGGCCTCTGAATGAAACCAAAGCAACAACAACAACCAACTGTGCATTTTATAACGTAAACGTAAGGAAACTCTTTCCGGTCGAAGGCTGAACCTGCTCTCAGAGACATCCTGGATAGATAACTTATCTGATCTCTTGATCATAATTAAGGGATCAGAGGGAATCGGAGAGCGAGCGAGAGAGCTCTGCATTTCATCAATGGGAGAGGCCTGAGCAAAACAAAAGGGTGTGGTCCACAAAATAAACGGACACAGTTTTGCTTCAAGCCCTGACTGTCCTCCACTCAAACCCGGAGAGATATTCCAAGAGTTCAGAAGGCAGAAAAGATAGAACCACTGGGAAATCGGGGAGAGAATGATTATCGCAAGAGGGCCTAAGGTTCCCAGCTTCTGAATTGCAGCCTTAAGTGAGCTGAGATGTAGTCTCTTCCTCTTTCTTTTCTCCAGGACAGGCAGGAAATGGAAGGCTAGTTCAGGGGGGGGGGGGGGTTGACAACTTTCAGGCATGCCCAAACTTCGGCCCTACAGATGTTTTGGACCACAACTCCCACAGTCCTTTGTCGTTGACAATACAGGCTTGGAATTCTGGGAGATGTGGTCCAAAACAATAGGTGGGCCGAAGTTTGGACATGCCTGCAAGGGGATTCAGCAGCCCCCAAATGTTAAGGCTTTCAAACCCTGGTTATGATCAGCAGCCCTTAGCCAGCAATGGGCAGGAGAGTCAGAGAAAGGACGGGCTCGCACGGCAGCACCTAAGTCTCGCCTCAACACAAAATCCACGACCCTCTCAGAGCCCAGGGAACAACGAAAGGAGACGGGTCACCATCCTTCAACCCAGCCTCCACTCCTTCCCTAAAAGGAGACATGCCATCTGGGTTCCTTCCCCTGACATTTAACTGGAACTCTGTGAACGCACCAACCCGGGAACCGCGCCGTTTCCCAAATGAGCATCTTCGGGATGCGCTGATTGCACCATATGGCAGGGAGAAGTAGAGAGGGCGGCGATCCATCCTGCGTGCGCCTCAGCGCCTGAAATCCGAAGTCTTGGTCCCGTCAGGCCAGGGTCGGTCTTGGAAGGGAGATGGCCAGAGATCTCCAACGAGACAAGGAGAAGCATCAAAGTAGGCCTTGGGTTCAAATCCACCCTCAGCCATGGGAAGGTTGCTCAGTGGCACTGGTGAATCCAACCACTAGGCATCTTGGATACCCTGGAAAGCTTTGGAGCTGAGAATCATAGTTCAGAATCCACGGGGCAGGACGTAACTCATCATGTGCATGCTAAGCAAACTGTAAATGCACCAGGTAATGAGATTCATATTTCGCATGCTTAGGGCATGGTGGACGGTTTTCAAGCAGGGGTGAATCAGTCAAGGGCCCCCCACTGCATTACAAGCTAGCAGCTGGCCGTGCCTACTCAAGTCTAAGGCTGTCAGCTGAGCTCATGGGAGAGACGGAACTGGCTGCTGGTTGAACCCTAAATCAGTGGCCTCTTTGCGCTCTCTGTAGATATCAGAGATTCTACGAGAACCCCCTACGAAGGCCAGACACCACGGCCAACCAACGGAAGCCACAGTCCAACACGGAAAGCTTTTCCCTAAAGGAGGAAAAGTGGTCTATTCTTAGTCCTGCAATGTATGCCTTCCAGTCAAGAGGGCGGCCGAAGCATCAGCAGCCTCGGGACTGGGTGGGAGGCAGGCAGGCCAACCAGAGGGGCATCGGCCAATTCCCTCCCTGGCCTGATTCTCCTTTAAAAGCCCAGCTGGCAGCCAGCTCTCTGGCTTAATTGGCACCCGCCAGTAAAACTCGTCGGGAAGCGGCAGGCAGACCACCCGAAAGCACAGACACTGGTCGCGTCTACCGACCTCTGGATCCCAGGGTCGTGTTTAGAGGTGCCAGCCACCTCCTCCAAAACGTGGCTTCTCTTCCCAGAATTTAATTTCTTCCCCTAACAATTTAGGAAGAGACAGGCACACCTCAATCCAGTCTGAACGCTGAGGCCAACTTACCAATTACTTTGTCCAACGAGACGCTGGTGGCGCTCATCTCTTACCCAAGAGCCTTGTGGCTTTTCAGGGCTGGACAGAGGTCCATTGTACCCTTCGTGGCATTCACCCCTGGGCCATCCCCTCCACCCCACACCCCACCGGCCAGAAGGGAGGAGACAATCTGCTGGTAGGTCTCTGGTGATGTATAACAGATCTCCAAGGAATCCTGACTCAGAGCAGAACCAAGGATTAAAAGGTGCTCCCTTGTCGTTGTTGTTTTTCCCCCTAAAGCAGGCATGTCCAAACTTTGGCCCTCCAGATGTTTTGGACCACTATTCCCACAGTCCTTTGCCATTGGCAATCTAAGCCTAGAATTCTGGGAGTTGTGGTCCAAAACATCAGGCGGGTCGAAGTTTGGACATGCCTTCCCTAAAGAGACAGATTCTAATGAAGAAAGCTTGAACAAATAAAATAAAATAAAATGGAAATAAACCCCCCTGCACCGGCTAGGATACAAACAACTCTAGAGACTACAAAATCTGCCTCGAACCTGAAGCCACACTTCAGCCATTTCTGGAACAGAAGCTACCTTTACATGTGTTCTGTTTTCAAAGACCCTTCCACCTCCTCTCTTGTTCATCTCAAGCCATTATTACGGATGCTCTTCGGTCAGATACGCGGCATCTCCTTTATGCATAATGGTATTACTAAACCAACACCCGCTCGCCAAGTCTGTTCACTCTTAATACATGCCACGGCTAGACGCTATGCGAGAGAACCATGCCAGGACAGGAACCCTGAAGCATTTCAACAGTTACCTCCAGCACCCAGGAGTATTCACCTTGCATCACCTTAGTCAGTGTCCTGGCCCTGAACACAGACACTGATCTCCTGAGCTTGCAACCAGTGGAATAGCGGAGTCAAAGGGTCGAAACGCCAATACCTTCCAATTAACGTCATTTACTTTTCCCTACGGTCCCATCATTTCTTGTCCACTCCGAGTGGCAAGCTTTGCAGTACCAGGAAAGAAACAACTCCCCCCCCCCCCCAACCAATAACACATCAAGTATATGGGAGGCGAGGTTTGGATCTGAATAGGCGATTCAGACCCACACGCTTGACCAAAATCACCTTCTCCTGGGGCAAAGGAAAACAGGTAGAACTGATCTGTCACAATGGCCCATTGCAGAGGTCTGTATTTGTTGCATTCTGTGATGAGCTATGGCTGCAAGGGGGCGGCTTTATTGCAAGCCCCTGCACTCTGAAATTCAACACAGGGCTTCCTGCCTCATCATCCTCACCTAGGCCGCCCCAGCTTTGCCCTCCTGCCTCTGACCAACCGAGCTACAGTCCGAACTAAAATCAGGACTTTTGTCCTGAAGATGCCACCGGACTCTAGACTGTTCTGCATCAACAGAGCAACGTGAACAGGTCCTCCCCAAACCTTTTTGGCCACTGCACCTCCTGTTTGATGTTCGATTGCTCTGTCACGCTCACCGGAAGGGGCAGCGTTTCTAAACTTGTTCTCGGCAGCCTTAACGAACATCGCCAAACAGAGCTGGGATGGAAGCATTCTAAAAGGCAACCAACGTGGCCGAACGGGAGCCTTTGCTCCTAAGGATGAACCGAAGACACGAGACACCCGTTCGTGTGGTTTTTTTCCCCCGGCCCTGTTGCTTCCTTGAAGCTCTGCACTTTCCGGCTCCTGTGCTAAGTCATGCGGAAGGAAGGGGAGGAGGGGGCCCCCTCGCCTCCTTTAAAAGGAGCCATTTCTTTGGGGGTAGTACAGTACCCAGCACGCTAAAAATAGCCCGGTGCTACTTTATACTGTATGCTTAGGTTTTACAGCTTGGCCACGAGCTGCGTATCGCTTAGAGAGGTGCACCAAACCAGAAGCACGTCTTATCTGAGATCCTGCAGGCTTGGCTTGAACGGTTATAGGGAGTCAAACCGTGAGCCTCCACAGGATCTAGCAGTGGAAACAGAAATAAGGTATTGTTTGCCACGGGCCTTGCCACTTTCTAAGCTTTTGGTCAAGATATGAACCTTCCTAAAGGCTCAAAGAATCCTGTTTTTCCCACTTTGAGAGGGAGCCCAGTGACCTCTCTATTGCAGCTAAACATGAAGTCAAACAGAGCATCTGAAGAAAGCGAAAAGTTAACTAGAAAGCCTGGAAAACAAGGAGGCCTGCAATAAGAGGAGGAGAGGCACTGGGCACCTTTTCATTCATTTCACTATTACTTGTCCTTCACCCAACTCAGGATGACCACTCATCTTCACACAGGCAATATCAGAGTACATGCACAGCTCCGGATTTAAACCTGCAGGTTATGGAAACACTGCCAATCCATACAAGTGGGTTTTTACCAAGGGGCCTTCAATAGAAGCCAATCAAATCTTTCGATTTGTATTTCTGCATGAAGCAGGAGTCGTTTTCATCAAGAGTGCTTGTCACCGCTTAGGCCCTGACGGGCCGGGCACTCCACCCAACATGAGAAGAGCTGTTTCCTTTCGGCCACATCTACGCTGATGCGCCTCATTCCAGGGAAATCATTAGAGAGAACATCCCACCTGACAGCGAGAAACTTACCATGCAACCCCCCAGGGTCTCCAGTTTCAAAGCTTTTAAGCAGCAACCTTGGGAAATGCAAATGAGGGGCTGGAATAATAGGCAACACCTTTATAGGCCAGTGATAAAGCAAATAAAAATAAAAGAAATCATGGCAGGCTTTCGTGGATTAATTCCACTGTTTCGAGGCCAGTACCAAAAGTTCAAACACGGCAAGATGGGGTTTGCCAAGAGATTAATCTTAGATGTCAAGTTTTTGACAAGATGATTTTTCCTAGGCACGTCTATCTTAGAGAAGGCAGGAAGCACCAGAGCTGTTGTAAAGCCGTATCCAAAGCAAGAGGATTGGGTTTCACATGCCAGTCCTTCACACCAAGGGGCAGAGGTCATGCAGACGATGAAACCTGGCAATAACTTTTTACTTTTTTATCGGTGACCTATACAGGTACAGTATCACCTATCCCTGCTTTTGTATTTTGCAACGGCCACAAGGCTTCCCGCTTTTATTTCAATGGAGGTCCGGGAAAGACTCTTGAACGGAGAACGTGGAAATAGTGGTAGTGAAAAAAGGGAATATATGCAGATCAACAGTCTCACTTATCAGAAGACAACATCATAAGAACTGGAGGAAACACATTCCCTGGCAAGGGAGCCACGTCCTTAAGAGAATCCCCTCAGGGTAAACGTTCACTGGGTCAGTATGGGTTGCTGGAGGAGAGATCAGCCACTCGCCTTGCCCTGTGACTCGCAGGGACCTGTGGGCACACTAGCAATTTTTCTGCCACAATCTGCGCCCAAGAACTCAATTTGCTTCTATCACCAACCATCCCTCAGTCCGAAAGCAACACACTGTTAGCTGAGTCCCAGGTGGTGTGTCCAGGCCAGGGTCTTTCCGCCGCCTGATATGCCATGGCAACAATCTCAAACCACAAGGCAAACATCACTGCACAAAGTGCCTCACCTTTATGACTCAGTAAGGATATGGGCCGTGCTTTCATCTCCTACCTACACCCCGTCCACTGAGTCCAAAGGATACCCAAGAGTGAGCAAACACAGCAAAGTCTTTCTGTTTCTAAACACCACCCTTCTCGTCTTTTCCAGGGGCCACTGCATTATTTCTGTTCCTGCCCTGTTCTAGCATAGGCCATCAAAAGACAGCTGCTCGGTGCCAGGCCACACCATCTCCCTGTGGCTCTCACATACCGGCCCTATCACAGAAATGCCAGCCACATTCAATTTGAGTTTGAATGCCTACTCGGCCATTAAATCCACTGCATGGCCTTGTTGGGCCAGCCACAGTCCCCGGCAAGGGGGTCCGGGGGAGGGGGGGGAGGGGGGTGTCAGAAGAGAATAAATGAGGGGAAGGAGGGTCCAAATTCTCCCCTTCTGCCACTTAAACAACAAGGGGGGAATGCAAGACTAAAAGGGGGGTCGTCTTGAGAGAAATAAGGGGGTTCCCCTCCCCCCTCTGCCCCCCTACCCAAGGCAGGAAGCAAGGCTGAAAACGGGGGTCTTGACAAGAAATAAAGGGGTTCCCCTTCCTTTCTCCTCCCCCCTCCCCCATGCCCCCCTCTCCCCCCCACAGCCCCTCCCCCTACCCAAGGGGGGCAGAAAGGCTAAAAGGGGGGGAGGGCGTCTTGACAAGAAATAAGGGGGGTTCCCCTCCCTCCTCCTCCTCCCCCTATCCCCCCACACACCCATCCCCCTGCCCCTCCCCCTGCCTAAGGGAGGAAGCAAGGCTAAAAAGGGGGGGGGATCTTGACAAGAAATAAGGGGATCCCCCTCCCTCCCTAACTCCTCCTCCTCCTCCTCCTCCTCCATGGCCCCCCTCCCCCTCCCCCAAGGGGGGGGAGCAAGGCTAAAAGGGGGGGGATCTTGACAAGAAATAAGGGGATCCCCCTCCCTCCCTAACTCCTCCTCCTCCTCCTCCTCCTCCATGGCCCCCCTCCCCCTCCCCCAAGGGGGGGGAGCAAGGCTAAAAGGGGGGGCGTCTTGACAAGAAATAAGGGGGGGGTTCCTTTCCCTCCTCCTCCTCCTCCTCCTCCTCCACCCCCTCCCTCCCCCCATAGCCCCTCACCATGGTGCCTCTGGGGGGCCGGGGGCTCTCCTCCGAGTCTCCTGGGCCAGGCCCGCGGCCTTTCGCTGCTTGCCCTCTTCCTCTTCTTCCTCCTCTTCCTCTTCCTCCTCCGCCACCTCCTTCTTCTTTTTTCGTGCCCCCCTCCTCCTCCTCCTCCTCCTCCTCTCTTTTTTGCCCCCCCCCTCTCTTTCTCCCTCGCTTCCTCCTCCTCCTCCTCCTCTCCGGGCCGCCACTTCCGCCGTTGCCTAGCGCTTGCACATCCGGGTTAAGCCACGCCCCCTCCACGGAGGCCACGCCCGCCCCCCCGCGCCCTCGGCGGCCAATCGGGAGGCGCCTTCGCGGGCCATCGCCAAGTATGGAGCGGGGAGGCCGCCGAGGAGGAGGAGGAAGGAAGAGACCATTCGGCGGCCGGGCGGGGGGGGGGAAGGGAGAGAGAGAGAGGAAGAGACAGAAGGAGGCGATTCAACGGGGAAGAGACCATTTCTGTAGTGGAAAGCGGGGGGGGGGGGGGAAAGAGAGCTGGGTGGGGCAAACCATTGCGTGGAAGAGTGGTGGGAGGAACGAGGTGGGAGAGACCAAGTGGCGATTTTTTTTAAGGGAGGATTCGCTCAACAAAAGGTGGTAACTACAGTATATTTTGGCCCCGATCTATACATCTGAGTCTTCATAGGCTTCCACGCATCTATTTATTAACAAGCCTATTGATTAGATTCATACCCTGCCTTCCCTCTAAGTGGTGTATCCCCCTCTCTCCTCCCTACTTTATCCTCACAACAACCTTGCCAGGTAGGTGCAGGCAGTGTGTCTTTGAAATAATCTTTTGAATCACCGTCTAAATGTGTTAAAATATAGAAAATATGAAATCTAAACGAATATTATGCACAAATAGCATACTTAGATTGCATTATTTTGTTTGTTTGTTTGTTTCAAAATCTATCTACCGCCTCCCCTCCCCACAAAAGGAACTCTAGGCCAGTGGTTCTCAACCTGTAGGTCCCCAGATGTTCCTGGACTTCAACTCCCAGAAGCCTCCACCACTCGCGGAGCTGGCTAGGACTTCTGGGGGTTGCAGTCCAGGAACATCTGGGGACCCACAGGTTGAGAACCACCGCTCTAGGCGGTTTGCAGAATAAAATAACCACAGAAATTAAAAGTCCAGGCAAGATCTGAAGTTAGTAGAGGCGGGCTGGCACAGCAGACTCTAAAGCACAAAAGCAAACCTCAGGTTTCCCCATTATAAACATGTGTTTTTACTTATTTGGTACCTGTGTTAACTTTTTCTGGAAGGCGCTTAAAACACACACACAGAGAGAGAGAGAGAGAGACCGTCCTCCCTCCTGTTTCCCTGAGTTTCCCCACAACAACCCTGCAAGGTAGAGAGAGCGCGACAGGCCCAAGACCCTAGAAGAAGCTTGATGGGTCACTGGGGACTTAAAACGCCCTTTTTGAAACCCCAGCCCAGCCTCTGAATTGCAATCAAAACCCTTCTGGTTGGAACTGGTTCTGAGCATTGATAGCCAAGAGGCTGCGAAAGAAACAAGACCGCGACCCCGATCCGTTGGCACCCTTGGCTCACATCCCACCCTGCCCGTTTAGGGGAGACGCCACCTGCTCTCCGTTTCCGTTTTAATCCAATCCGCTTTCTCTTCTTCCTTTCCTAGTTTTCTTAGAAAATGGATTTCGTATTTATTCGGCGGCATCAGCTGTTCCAACTCCGGGAGGTGAACGAGGCCACAGCACCACTGACTGTGGGTTCTGGTAGAGAGAATGTGTCTGTCCTCAGGGGAAGGGCTTCAGATTTTCCATCCGCGTCATCCTCACATCCAACGGGCAAGTGTCAGAACGAGGGGCGTGCCCCTTTGATCTCCATCCGATTTGCGTGTTGGCCCTTGCTGCTCTGTGGCTGGTATTTGCTGAACGTCACGAGACTCGGGGCCAAATTATACACTGAAGTCTGCACGCCGCTAAAAGATGAAATTCCTTAGATCACAAAAGCATCTGATAATCCCAGCAGGAGTTTTGGATGCCTCCCACCACATAAATTGGAAGCTTATTTCATTTTGTGATGGGCCAGTGGGAGGTGAACAAGTAGCCCAGAGACTACTTGTAGTGGTATGGGGCGGTATATAAGCAGAACACTTTTGAACACAGGCTTCCTCTAAAAGTGTGACTGCTCCGTCGTGGAGATCTACTTGAAGAGCGTCTCTAGAGAAGACTTTCTTGCAGGGAGCTTTAGTTTGAGGCTCAAGTCAAACTGCCTGTCATGCGAACGACTCTTGGCTAATTCTGCGAGAGAAGCGGAGGGATCTGCAACGGAGACGGGAAGGAGAAACAAAAGCGTCTGTTCAGACCTCCGGAAAAACAGCCCCATTCCGCTGTATATGTAAAGACGGGTGGAACATCTGTTCCAAAGGCAGCCCACCTTGTTGTCTTTTTTTCTTGAGCTGCGAAGGAAAAAAAGATGCCTCTGCACAAAACAGGCAGGCATACACACGGATAAACACAGCGCAAAACCTCCTTGGAAGGTCACCACCATCTGCCTTTAATAACATTTTCTGATTGCGTGGCTAATCTTTAAAAGATCTGCATCTGTTTTCCTTATGTGCTGTAACAAAGCAGCAAAACCGCAACCCATACACACACCCTCGTACGGTTCTCCCTGTGAGAGCTGGGAAGCAGGCCTTCAAACGGTGCCAGGTTGTTGTTTTTTTCACTATATTACTATAAACTGTCTTGAAATGCCTTTTAAACCTAACTCTGAAATAAGTTTTATTCATGACACCTACAAGGGATGGCATTATACATGAGTAAACAGAGTTGCATGCAAATTGACTTTCCGTCCTCTGTCATTCTTCCTGACATGTAGGTCCACCTTACAGTCTCTCCGGAAAGAGCAGAATTGGGGAAAGGTTGATGCTCCATTGTTTGAGCGAATTCAGCGGCTTCCAGAAGCTTCCCCACTGACATGCATGCGGTGGACCCGGCTCATTCCTTGACATCTCCCTTCTCTTCCTCTTATTTATTTATCAGGCGCACATTATGAAAAGTGCTCGTAAAAACTCCCTAATGCTGGTGGGAGGATTTGGAAGTCGCCTCCTCCGATAATAAATATCCATCCACGATTGCATGGGATGGCTTTAATTGCCGGTGTGTCTCTATGGCAACTGAACAAAAGCCTGACCTCTGTATACATTGTGTTCCTCCATCCACTTTTTCCCAGGAGGTGGGAAACGAATTCAAGGTTGCTAATGGAAAACCTCTTCCAGACGGCTTTTTTGATTTGCCCAGCGACTCCCAGATTAAAAAGAAGCAGACTTGGAATTCACCGGGGGGGGGGGGGAGAGAAGAGAGAAAAAGAGAAGAAAAGAAGAAAGTAAAGTGATGCTAGATCTTGGAAACATTTCAGCCAAATATTTTCCATATTTCTTCAAGGGAACTTTGCACCCTGGGGAATCTTAACGCAAGACTACAAAAGATGAAGAAGAGAAATCTAAGATAATGAGATCCATCTTGAAGAATGGAATTAAGGGGACGAGGCTCTAACAAGGCTTGTAAAAGTTACTTTTTGGGAGGTCGCCATGCTCCAAAGAAATGGAAGTTTTGTATCTCAATATATTAAAGGGAATATTTATTTATTTATTTATTTTCAAATTTCTATACCGCTCCTTCTTCCCAGAGCGGGAACTCAGGGCGGTTTACAACGAGAAAAATTAAAAGCAAAATGTCATCAGAGCAGGGACAAATCCTATGGGAAGGAATGATGTTTACCCTGCAATAACTTTCCACTTCCTAGTGAACAAGCCAGGGTTGGTTTTGCATTACTCTGATTGGTTTGCATAACTATTGTTATCAACAATCCTACTGAATCCAGGATCGGCCAACTTGTCCCCGCATTTCTGTTCTTTCCCAACCTCATGTTGGGCAAGTTAGTCACTTGCGTACCCATCAACCTGCCAGGGCTGCTCCTTAACGGCCCATCTCCTCTCCACCGTGGGTGAATTTGATGGAAATAGTAACAAATCGGATCGAGATGGGCAAGGATTGGCGAGGAGGACTTGCATCACGTCGCCTTTAGCATCAGCCAACTGAGGTCACCGTCTCCTCTGTTTGCTTCCTGCTAATGGGGACTGCTTTAACTAGTGCACCACGCTGTTCTTGAGCTGCAGCGTCATTGAATGCTTGATCGATTGGCTGAGCACGCGAGAAAGGAAGGTTGTGGGTTCGGAAAATGCATAGCACTGCCTCTTTTGTGCACCATGCTGGGTAGTCAGCAGTTTAGGCGCTGGATTGTACAGCCAGAGGTTGACAGTTCAAGGCCCCCTTGGGCCGTCTTGACAGGGACTGGACTGGATTAATCAAGTGCAACTTTAAGTGGCAGACACCAGATCTTAGAAATGATGATGGTGGTGGTGATGATGATGATGATGATGATGAAAAAGAAGGAGGAGGAGGAGGAGGAGAAGAACTGCTGGACAGCTCAGTAGTTTAGGCATCTGCCTACAGAATCAGAGGAGTTCGATTCCCCACCGGGGCTTATTATTTATTTATCTTTTATTTTAGAGTATTTTCCCCCGCCTTTCTCCTTGGAAAAGGACCCAAGGCGGCTGGACTGGATGATCCATAAGGTCCCCTCCAGCTCTGCAGTTTTTAAATTATTCTTATTGCTGTTCATAGGAACTCGTCGATTAATTGCCAATAGAAAAAGGGCCCCTCTGGTTACTGCAAATGCAACGCATCCCAATTAAGTGGGGCGAGAGCGTGTGGGGCTGCTTGCAAAGGACGATGCCCACGGATCAGGAGAGGGCAAGCCCCCATTTCCCCTCCCTCTCGGGCCTACTCCTCCAAGGTCAAGCCTGCGGGGCCGTGGTTGCTAAGGCCCTCCTAGGTTGCCCTTAGTAACCGGTTACGGGGAAAACGAGGGAGAACCGGAAGCGGCGCTCCTTTCGAACTCTCGCGAGAAGGACAGCGGCTCAGCCGCGGCGGCTTCGGCAGCTCTCGCGAGACTTGGGCCCTCCCCCCCCAGGGGGCGGGCGCAGCCGGTGAGTGGCAGGCGGCGGTGGAGGGCAAGATGGCGTCGGAGGGTGACTTAGGGAGGAAATGGGACCGGTGTTTGGCCGACTCCGCCGTCAAGCTGGGTAAGGGGGCCGGAGGGCCGAAGGAGGGGGCTCTGTGGGGAGGGGAGAGCGAGCTGGGAAATGGGGGGCAGCCCAAAGTGGGGGGGGACTCGGAAGGGTCAGCTTTCAACACGTTGTAGCAGTAATAATAATAATATAATAATAATAATAATAATAGCATTAAAGGCGGTCCAATACTAATAGCATGCATACTGCAATAATAATAATAATAATAATAATAATAATAATAATAATAATAATAATAATAATAATAATAATAATAATAATGGTACTAAACACATTGCAATAATAAGGTTAGCATTAAGCACATTGCAATAATGTCATTAAGCACATTGCAATCATCATAGCACTAAACACGTTTGCCATAATAATATTAGCATGAAACACATTGCAATAATAATATTAGTATTAAACACATTGCAATAATGCCGTTCAACACGTTGCAGTCATCATAGCACTAAACACGTCTGCCATAATAACATTAGCATGAAACACACTGCAATAATAATATTAGTATTAAGGACATTGCAATAATGTTGTTCAACACGTTGCAATAATAATAGCATTGAACATGTTGCAACAATAATATTTGCACGAAGCACATTGCAATGTCGTCGTTCGACACGTTGCAATAGTAATAGCGCTAAACGCGTTGCAGTAATAATATTAGGATAATACTATTGCATGAAACATGCTGCAATAATATTAGCGCTAAGCACACTGCAATAATGACATTAAACACATTGCAGTAATAATGTCGTTGAACATATTGCAATAGAATCATAATAATCATAAATCATAATCATGACATTAAAATGCTGCAGTGTTAGTATTGGGCATGCTGCAATAATAATAGCATTAAACACATTGCAGACATCATCATAGAACTTAGAAGGGATCCTGTAGTCCAGCCTCACTGAAATGTTGAAGCCCGGTCAAAAGTAGATTCCGCTGTATGAAAAACTAATAGGGAAAAGTGGTGCCCTTACAAAAGTTGTGATCCGCCTTTGCTACATGTAAATGTTTCTGTTGCTTTGCTGCTCAGTGGGGTCCCCGTAATAAGGTCTACGGATTATATTTTGCTCAGCAGCAGTTTATGAAAAAGTTGCAACCTAGTTGCCAAAACAGCAACAACACGGGTTGTAATTGTTGTTTCAACCTGCAGCCTCCCCATTTGTGTGATCTTCAGGAGAGGTCCTTCCGGGAAGGCTGCAGGTTCCTGCCCCAGAATTCTAAGCTTAGATTGCCAGTGACCAAGGACTGCGGGAGTTGTGGTCCAAAACATCTGGAGGGCAGAAGTTTGGACCTGCCTGCTTTAAGGCCTAGCAGTACCCTGGAGAGTGGTTGGTGTCCCCCACCCTGACCCTGGGAAGGGCCTATTAAAACAGTGGCCTTCCCAATAACCCTGGATTGCAACTTCCATCAGCAAACAAACAGATCCATCAGATGTTGCAAGGCAGGGCAATGCTTTCCTTCAGTATCCTGGAATTCTCATTAAGGGACCGGGGGGGGGGGGAGTTTCCCACAGTTCTTTCAAGACAAGCTATGCTGCTGGCCATGAACTGCCAACCACACGGGCATGTATCAGTTCAAATTTGCGCAAGCCGCCCCTAGGCCATTGCGCCTCAAGTTGGCAGTGAGGATGAGGTATCTGTTGATGGCTGTTCCCAGGCGTAGGAAAGGCGCTTTCAAGTTTCACCTTATAGAACTTGTTTACCTGCGACGGGTGGCGTTTAAGAAGAAAACACAATCAGGAGTGAGTTTTTGAATTGCAAATGAGCTAATATCTGATTTATGCTTGCCGGTGCAGTTTTCAGCTCTGCCGTTCTGCGCCGGTAATTATTGGATCTTAATTGGACAGGTGGATTGCAATCAGGCGGCGTGAGAACATGGCATTCTTAGTGGGATGGAGATCACGAACTTTGCCGGAGCCTCTCAGGGAGAAGCTAGCGACGCCCATGTTTACTCCGGGGTCCTAGCTTACTTATTTCTGAGATTTCTACCTTGCCTTTCCTTCTTAAAATGGAACCCAAGGTCACTGAGCCTGCACCAGCCTTCTGGAAGTTTTCAGATCTTTTGGCGTAAGTTTCCCACAATTCCAGATTGCTGATGCTTTGGCCTGAAGGTGGTAGAGGATGCCATTTCAGGGCTTAAATTCCCAGGGTGTCCTCGTGTCAACTAGTACCCCTGCCAAAAATAATCCCCTAGCAGGTGTGTCTGCTCCTCTCTCTCTTTCTCTGTGTCCCTCTCCCTCTGCGATGCATTCCTCGTTGTGAGGATCAGGCTCTCCCCTCTTGCACAATGAATTTTCTCACCCGCTGAGTCCTGGCAGCAGTTTCTCACTGCCTGCTGAACTGAGTCAGCCTTGTGTCTGGGCACAGGCCCTTGGACCAGAGTAACAGCAATGATCCCCAGGTAAATGGATCAGGAATCAATACACCTGTGTATTGAGCTGGGGCTGCAAATCCAAAGCTAGGCGTAAATCAGCCATTATCTGTAAGGAGAGTACCAGAGTTTGGGTGCCACCCCAGAGAAGGCCCCGTTTGTGGTAACAACCTGACCCAAAGGAGCTTGTGGGCGCTGGAGGAAATCCTTCCAGGTGCCTCTGCCTCGCAGGTAGCCTGTTCTTCGTCCCTGGTGAACGCAGCATGAATCTGACCCAACCGACAGGATGTTTGGATGTGAGGCACCTTCAGCGGAGGTGGCTGCTTCCGTGCGAACCTGCAGGAGTCGCCATTCTAGGAACTGTGTGGTCAAGGGATGTGCTGACGGCAGCCCTCCACCCAGAACATTTAAGATACGGGCCCCTGTCCAGCATCCACTGCGCCTGTTTCCTGAGTGATCGGGAACTGGCCTAAACCTGACAGGGAAACCATGTTATCGCAACCGTCTTTGTTAATTTACTGTAATGCCCCAGCATCTTAATCCACTTGTCCCTGGCAAGGCAAGGCCTGGCAAAGCTCCCGTCCCCCCGCCACCTCTGTTTCATGAATACCTGGCTCGTTTGGAAGGCATATTAACCGTTGCTGGATGTGTCTCGACCGGTCAAAAGCTGGCAAGCTCATCAAGTGTTTGCTTCTCCTTGGGGGGTGGGGGTGGGTGGGAAAGAAGCCCACGAATGTACCTCTAATCCTTCCTTTGTTTCGGCACCTGAAACTCCCGCTTGATTCATCGGTGCTCTGGGCGTGTTGTGACCATCCCTTGCACGCTCCTTCCTTTCCCTTGGCACTTGGCCTTGGGGGGGGCGGCGGTTCCACAGAGCGGCCCAAGAAGACCGTGAACCCATAAGTCTCCTATTGGAAGAGCGGCGGGCGCAGAAGGCAGCGAAGAGCCTTCACGAAATATTCACCCCATCAGACTCCAGCCGGGTCCTGTTGGCTGACAGATCCTGCGCTGAGCTACGGGTTACGTTCTGGGAAGGAGTTCCCCCCCCCCCCACGGACTCCAGGCGCCGAGAACTCTTCCCTCGTCCTCTTCTGGAGCTTCTTGGGGGGGGGTTGCAGCAGGAGAGGCCAGGAAGGTCTGCCACGGGGAAATCTTTGGGGGTCCCCCCCCCCGCCATTCCTTCTCTTGTTTGTTTTCCTTGTAAGCGAGAGCTTTGATGTTTTATTGTTACGAAGTCAAAGCCGGGCTCGGAGGTGCCGGCCTTGAGTGGAAACAGCTTTATCTTTTCCACATCCTTTTGCTCAGGTGGGAGCCCTCTCCCTCCCCCACCCCCCGTTTTTTTCAGAGGGACGGCCGCGGTGGCACTGCCCCTGTCAAAGCCAGCGTAGAGGACCTGGGCTACCCTTCAGTGGGTTTGGTGGGCCTCTTCCGTCCACGTGTCTCTGGGTGCCCGGCACAGTCAGGAACAGGTCTGTCTTGGTAACTAGACCACTCACCCGCCGGGCACATCTTTTGTGTGAGACTTGTTTATTCCATCAGGGCTGGCTCTGGAGAGGGGCAGGTTATCTCGCCTCTGTGCAGGCACGGTCAGTCCTCAAGGAAGGACAGCTCGCCCTTCCCGTTGCTTCCGTGGCGATGACCAAACCACAGCAGCTTCCACATGGCATGGAAAATTATCCACAGTTAACAGTTTCCTGAATCAGACCAGCTTTAGGAGAGCTGGCAGGGCCCTTCCCAGGCGGGAAACACGAAAACCAGACTGTGCCGTCAGGTTCAGCCTGCCGGGCCCTTTTTTAAACTGACACCCTCCTCTGTTGCCTGGTTGAAGTAATTATTTTTCTGCTCAGCGACTTGGGATCCCAGCCGGTCTTCCTCAGAAGAGCAGCGTGAGGCCCTGGAGAGCTGCGGCAGCGAGGCCTCGGGTCAAGGGGCCAAACAGTTTCAACGGTTTGACAGATCTTTGCAGATGGTAATTTGTTTTTAGAGCGGATAAACAACCTCACAGCCCAGCACCAGCTGTCCCAAGGAGATGTTGCAGTCCTCCTTCGGGAACCTGGTGCTTCCTAGAGCAGTGTTTTTCAACCTTTTTTGGGCAAAGGCACACTTGTTTCATGAAAAAAATCACAAGGCACACCACCATTAGAAAATGTTAAAAAAATTAACTCTGTGCCTATCACACACACACAAACACACTTCTCACCCCCCCAAAACAACAACAACAAATCCATCCTCCAGCCCAGGCCCTCCCAAGGCATCCCTATCAAAATGTCCGCCTGCCCTCACCTTCCCCCTCCCTCCTCCTGGCACTTTTTTTCAGAGGAACTTGCAAACCCAAGAAGGTGGGGCTGGGGGAGGCTCTTCATATACGACCCCCCAACCCCCATCTTTTACCCCTTCCAGTATAAGCCTCCCTTCTCTTCCCCCCCCCCCCCCGCCTCCTTCCAGCCAGGCAGCCACAGGGCCCGGAAGGGACCCCCCATTCCCGTCTCCTCCCTAGGTCCTAGGAATCCCCTCCTCAGCCTCCCACGTCCTCCCCTTTATTTACCCCCCAAAAAAATGACCATTGTCAATGGCCGCCCGCTCCCCACCCTTAAAAGAGGGGTGCGCATGCGCGCTCCTACCTGGCTCGGCAGGGGCGTGTGCCCACCCTCAGGAGGCAAACAGCGAGTGCACAAGGCGGGGGAGGGAGCGAGGGGGGTTCAGTGAGCGAGGAGGGGGAACCAACCCCAAGAACCTTTAAGAGCGGCTTCTGGAGCGCCCTTCGCCGCAATGCGCCTGCGCGGGTCTCCCGGCTCTCTCTCACTCTCTCGCTCTCCAGTCTCCTCCTCCTCCTCCTCCTCCTCCTCCTCCTCCTCCTCCTCCTCCCTTATTTCTTCTCCTTCCCCGCCCACGGCCAGCCTTTCCTCACCGGCGCGCAAAGCACGCCGGGAAAGGTAGTCCGCTCTCCTCCCCAGGACCGCGTCTCAGACCTGCGGGAGGAACTACATCTCCCAAGGAAGCCTTGTGGCAGCCAGCTTCTTTCTGGACACCCCGCCTTCCTCCGGCTCGCCGGCGCCGCACCACTGCCTTGGTCGCGAGCGGGATGCGGGGGGGGCATTGCTGGTGTAGGGAGAATTTTTCCCACGGCACACCAGGCAACATCTCGCGGCACACTACTGTGCCACGGAACAGTGGTTGAAAAACACTGTCCTAGAGAACCCGGCATGAACAGATCGTACAAAACAGAGAGATCAGAGCTCAGAAGCAACTGATAGCAACAACAACAACCAGTTCCTTATAGTTTAATCCCTCTTGCCATGTAGTGACCTTGTAACTCCATTACAGGAAGATTCAGGAAGATCCAGGGGTAACTTTTCTGGTCCTAGCAAAAGCCAAGATGTTCTACTGCCATGAGTTTCTTGGCATCACTCTAAAGCTCGCTTTTACACAGGCAGAAACATAACATAACTGAACCACAGAAAAAGGACCTGCTTTATCTACTTTGGAGAAGCAGGAAAATACAGCTGAATTTTATGTAATATAGCAGGAACGGATGACTTAAGAGGGTGACCTTCCATGACGTTTCAAAGTGGCTCCCGAAGTACGTGTCATCTTGGCTAATACCCCCCCCTCCCCGCCCGTGGCAGAGAACCAGCTTCCTGTATCTCCCCATCTTGGGACGCATCCCAGTTTTAAATCTGCCCACCCGGGGCCATGGGGCCAACCAAAATCAGGAGGGCAGGTCATCGGATTTGGCTTGTATTAAGCCGAGCAGAGTAACATCTAAATATTATGATTAAGGCTTCCTTTAAACCGCGTCCACAAGGCAGAACCCGAGATCTCCCCCTAAATGTCTTTCTCTTCATTACCCCGGAATCCCCCTTCCTGAATCTGGCAGGAATTATTTTAAGATGCCATGAGAAAACCTTCCCAAGACTGGACAACTTTCGGGAAACCCATTAGGAGTACCGGATCTCAGACCACCACGAAACCCTTCCAGCTGTCCTCGGCCCATCGTTCTCCATCAGCACAGCCCACCTCGCAGGGTTGGCAGGGAGGACACCTGTAAAAGAAGGGGAAGGAGAGAATCTATTTATTTATTTTATTTATTTATTTTAATACTTCTACACCGCCCGTCTTCCGGAGGAACTCCGGGCGGTTTACAACGATAACTAGAACAATAATACCAAACTGAATAAAACCAAGAAACGACAAGAAACCAAGAAGTAGAGTGGGCCTCCAGCAAGGCAGGCTGGCGATTTGTAAACCCGCGTGTCATAGAAACATGCATGTCGATGTAAACAGGTCTAAACCTAAGCAGTACATAATACCATTTATGGGAACTGGGTGGGATCTGTTGCCATTCGGACCAGCAGCTGCTGGGGGCTTAGTCCTCCCTTAGGTTCTCCCGAATGGCCAGGAATCTGAAAGTTTTGAATTAGGCATGATTGCAGTAGATCGGGAGCAACCTCTCTTGGGTCCTGGGAAAAGTTAGATTTGCTAGTTGCATCTTTAAAAAGAAAAAGAAAAAGGTGTGTGTGTGGGGGGGAGCAGTAGACCTCCCAGGAGTTCCTTGTTTTGGGGGAGCTGACTTCTTCACCCGGAGGTTGTATTCCAAGCTTGGAAAAGTTACTTTTTTGTACTGGGGCTCATAGGACTCCTTAAAAGCAGGGCGAGACCTGGGAAGTGGAGTCAGTTTCCCAAGACCGCCGCTCGGGTTTCCAAAGGCACTGGAAGGTGGTTCTTCTCCCTGCCAAAAGAGGTTACCTGGCCATACAGCCCCCCCCCCCCTGTGCTGAACCAGAACCCTTCTCCCGGCCGGCCGGAGGAAGAAGCAAGGCGGCCCTTTTGGGCTGATGGCCTTCGCAGGTCCCAAGCTGGTCAGGCATGCTCCATTTCCTTTGGGGGGGGGGGATGACGAGGATGCCATTGCTCCTCCAAAGGGCCTCCCACCTGACCGAAGGGGACATGGGGTGGGGGTGGGGGGGTCAGTGGCAGCTGTTTCCACTAAAGCGCGGCACCTCCAGGCTAGCCTTTTAACTCCATAACAATAAAACATGAAAGGTCTCGCTTACAAGGCAAACAAAACGGGCCAGGAATAAAAGCCAGCGAGGGGTCCCCCCCCCCGCCTGCTGGGAGGGAGGGAGAAGGAAGGGGGAGCCCACTCCCCCCTTCTCCCTCGCTGCTTCCATCGCTGGGCTCTAGAAAGACAAGAAAAGCAAAACGGCATCCATGAAACCCTGGTTTGCCTCTTTTAAAGTCCTGTCCTAGCTTGGAAAGAGTTGCTGGTGGTTACTCCCCGGGGGGGGGGGGGACGGGGGACCAGCAACTGTGTCAAGGGTTCGGCTGATCTTACCTGAACCTGGAAGCTTAAACCGGGGTGGGGGTGGGGGCTAGGATGAAAGGGACCCTAGTAGCCGTCTCAGGGCCACAGGTTCCCAACCTTGGGTCCGCCAGATGGTTCTTGGACCGCAACTCCCAGGAGCCTTTTGCCCACCGGCGGAGCTCCACGAGGGTTCCTGGGAATTCCTGTCCACGAACGTCTGGGGGACCCTGAACTGACGCTCCTCCCTGCCGGTGCTAGAGCATTGCATCTTTGCCCCACCTTTTTCCGTTCCATTCTCAAAGCGAGGTTTGTGGCTGGTGGGTGCTGTGGTCAAAAATGCTTCAATTGGCTGCTTCTTTTTGCTCACCCCCCCCACACACACACACTCACACCCAGTTCATACTTTGCTTCTTTGCCTTGCAGGTGCCGGTTTTGGGCTGGGCGTGGTTTTCTCGGTCATCTTCTTTAAAAGTAAGTTTCCCTCGGCGCTCTCGGTGGCTCTCATCGGCTCTCACACCCCGGAAGACTGAGAAAGGGGGCGCTTCGAGAGACAAGAGTCTTTGAGCCATGGAGGGTCCCTAACCCAGCCCCGTCGGCCTCCGTTGCCTTGCCTGGGGGGTCCGTGACTTCCATTCAAGCCCTTTGAACATGGCGGGGCTCCCTCGAGGGGCCTCAGGCACCACTGAAAAGTTCCACATTGCTTAAGAGGGCCGTATTTCAGGGATAAATTCCTGCCGTGGGTTTCCTACACCGCCAAGGGTTGGACTAAATCACCTCTGGGGTTCCCTCCCAAGGCCACCGTGTTCTGCTTCTCTTTGTTCCGTTTGGTTTCCATCCCACCTTCTCTTCAAGCCAGGAACCTGAGATGGCAGCGACTTATTCCCTCCCCTCTGCTGGTCCTCGTTTTGAGATGGCTTAGTTACCTTTTTCTAAACAGTGATCTTTCCCGGAAGGTACCTCCGCTATTTTCCGTTTCTGAAATAAACATTGTTTTGTTGAAAGGGGGGGGGGACCACCCCACCACCACCCGATGAACTACGAGCTCCCAGGGAAAAATCTGCAGAAGGCCTTCCTGCCGCCTGCGACTCCATAAACATTTTAAACATGTATTTACACAAATCCCTTATTTCTGTTTATAAAACGCTGACAACCATCTGAGTTTTCAAACACGACGCGGCGGCCCGTTTGGAGACCTGGCTTTTCTAAACCCCATACGTGTTGCGGGAGCCAAGGGCTCCACAGTCTAAAAGGGAGGAAGACAAAAAAACGAGTCGGTGCAAAAATAAAAAATAAAAAAACTTGTGCGTGGGTGGTCAGATTTCCCGATCGGATTCAAACAGGAGGGGTTTGAGAAGTGCCCCCCCCGGTTCCTCGTTTGGTGAAATCACTTTTCAAAAGTGCAGGGTGTTTACAAGGGGCATTGCCCCTCTGTCCATCCTTGTCTGCTTTCTGAAATAGTTCCTGGGGAGGCAAGATTCTCCTATGGCCCCCAAATTATATTGTTCGCACACATGCACTACTAGAGGAAGTTGACATGTGCGCTTAATCTCCCATCTTTCAGCTAGGGTGACCTAGGCCCAGAAGGAGCTGCCTTCCATGTGTCCCTGGTGCGTCCACAGCAGAGGAGAGGTCGTTTTTTTCACACGGCGTGCCCTGATTCGTAGCTTAATAATCTCGTGGCTGCTCCGTTATGCCCTCTGCAAGGAAGGCCCTTCCTGTTGAGCCTCACGGATCCTCCAGGTTCTGGGTCTGAACACCCTTCCTTGCTAACGTTCTTTCCCCCCTCTTCATCCCTCTTTTTCAGGGAAGACGTGGCCTCTGGCGTTCGGCTCCGGGATGGGGCTAGGAATGGCTTATTCCAACTGCCAGCACGACTTCCGGTCTCCTTACCTCCTCCACGGGAAATTTGTCAAGGTGGGTCCATCTTGGGGGGGGGGCATTAATTTTAGAAATGGCTATGAGTTTGGGGAAATCCCTCCCCAATATGGTTTTGTTGGTTAGGAGATGGTCACTTAGTTTTCATGGGGACCTTCGGGTGGGACACAGGCTGTCTAATTCAGATATCATTTGCTCTGTGTTTCCTCCCATCTCCTGCGTGTGTGATGTCCTGTCTCCTAATGATACCTTTTTCCCATCCGGTGCAAAGTCGAACAAAAACCCTGATCTCAGCTGAGCCCTAAGCAGATCGTAGCCAACCTTCCACCTAAGTTCGAGTCCATGCCTTTGGCCTTAACTTTGGATTCAGGGTGTCGTCTGTCCCCACACGCTTGGAAGCGTAGCCAGAGGGCAGAGCCTTCAGGTCCCTGCTCCTCCTCCTGTTTTGTCCCATCCGTCTCTTGGCTGGAGATTGTTCTCTGCAGTCTTAGACTGGCCTCCTCCAGCGGGACTCGGAGCAGCCTGGGGCGAAGAATCAATGTAGACTTGAAAACCCCATTTGAAAGCATGCCCTCCAGAAACCAAGCGGCCCTGATTAAGAAGGCCTGGCCACCGGCGGAAAGCCCCCACGCAGAGGCTCCAGCCTCGTCACTGCCAGCCGGGATTTCCCCATGTCTGGGAGTGCCCGTGGACCCTTCTCCCGGGGGAACATGGGTCTCGTAGGCAAGCACACCTGGTGTGCGCCAGCTCGGGCTGGCGTGGGAGACCGTGTTGGGTAGGATCCGTCCATTTACGGAATCCTAATGAACAGATTAATGGACTGTTAGGGTGGAGAGTTGTGTGGCAGCCTGGGGTCATCTGGGTTGTTGTTTTTTTGGGAGGCTCCAGTTCTTGTCGGGGGGTGGGTGGGTGGGTGAGACGACTCCAGACCCCTTTAGCCGCCTGCATCCTGAACTGCGTCAGCATTTCCTGCAGGGTTGCAAAACAGCCTTTAAAAAAAAAAAAACAAGGAGAGGGAGGGGGGGGGCCTTTGTGGAACACGACACTCTCACGGCCCTGGAGGCTTGGGGGATCATGGGTTCCGTAGTACAAACCGGCGATTTGCCCGGACGTGGGCCTAACAGTCTTCTTTCTCCGACAGGAGCAATGACCGAGGGCTGAAAGAGACCCGGGTGGCAGAGGAACGAAGACGCTCTGGCCAATTCTGCGGAGAATCCGGGCGCGTCCTTCGGAAGCCCCTCCCTGGCAAGCCGCCATTGATGCCTGACACCGTTTGTTTTTGTTATCTTCTTTTTGTTAGGGGACGCGGGGAAGAAACTCCAGCAAACAAGGTGCTGTTTCGGGGAAACAAAATAATAATAATAATAATAATAAAAAGACAAGGCACATGCACGCACACACAGCCCTCTACCCCTTTCTTGGCTGATCCTCTTTTGTGTACAGAAAGGGGTCCGGGGGTCCGGAGTGGTGGTGGTAGGGGGAGAGGCTCTTCTCCGTTTGAACTCTGCAGCTGCAGCCACCTGGTTAAGCTCCGGTTGGGAAAAGCCTCCCACTGACAGCTGCCCTCGGCTCCTCTCGGAAGGTTTACCCTTTGCATTTATTTATTTTTTTAAAAGCCTTTCCGCCCCATAGATCACCCCACGTCTCGTGTTTTATCTCTGCTGGCAGAGCTTTTGTCGAGAGACGCGTCCCCTTTGGCAGCAAAGCATCCCCCCCCCCCAAACAGGGCTGTTGAGGTTTTGCCCTGGCGTATCCTTTCCTCTCCGGCCAATTCTTGTTTTCCTGTATTTGTTCCTCCCCTTGGCTTGCCCTCGGTTCCTTTATTCAACCAGCAAACCTCTTTTCCTCCAAACACCAGGTGCCGGGGGGGGGGTCTACGGTATGAGAGTGTGCGTTTCTCAGCAATGCATGATAAGCACGAAGGCACCATTAAACCATTGAGCGCAACCAAACTGAATCCGGCTAAAACATCCCCGTTAAAATAATTTCTGGAAAACTTACCTGTACCTGGCTTATCTGTCATGCGTCTAACGTCGCTCCCTCTCTCGTCGGCCCCGTGGCCCCTCTGCCTGTCTTTCCGTGCATCTGGTGCTGCCTGGTATGCTCGTGGGGCTCTCTTTCCACACCCACCCTGCGAGGTAGGCTGGAAGGCGTGATCCAGCCCGAAGCTGGGTGGCTGAGGGGGAGACGAAATTGAGTCTTCCTGGTCCGACCACCACCCTTCACGCTGCATCCTGCCCTCAGGATGTGTCCTGCCCGGTCATGTGTCGTTGCCCAGAACTGCATCTTCCCAGACCGTGACTCGGTTCCCATGGAGAGAAAAACCCTCAAAGAAGGCTCCGGCCTCCCACAGAACCACGAGAAGAAAATTATGCCAGTCCTTGTCTCAGGAAATTTGGCTCCTCCTGGTTGCCATCAACCTGATTCCAGCAGACGGGAGAGTGAGCAGACCCAGATAGATCACCTTATCTGAAAGAGGGAAAGCAGAACAGATGAAAGGGTACTTTAAAAAAAAAACATTCAAAAAGAAGACAGTCGGGAAGGTCCTGCAGTAAATCAAGAGCAGAGATCAACCAGATCCTTTCTGGGAGGCTTAACCGATTACGTCAGAGGACGCCCGTGTTGATTTGAGCAGGGCAGGGCTGCGGGGCTTGGCCCGTGTGAGGGCAGGGCGCCCCGCAGTCGAACGGCTAGCATGTGGTGGCAGACCAAGCGACCTGCAATGCTCCTTTTCTAACCGAGGGGTGCAGCTGGAGCATCCCGGCTCCCCCTGGACTTTTGCGGTGGAGGCTTTTCTGTCGGCCCATGACCCCACAGGGCACAGCCTTCCCATCAAGGGGTCAGTGACAATGTCCAGAAAATACAGGGAATCGGGGTTTGGTTTGCCACGTCTGCCCTGCCTGGCCCAGGCTGGGCGTGCTGCCAGAGGGTTTTTGTTTTCCGGGGGGGGGGGGAGAGGTTTTGTTTAGCTTTTTGGCAGCCTACAGTCGGGTGCCAGCTGAGGAGGCCTGGTGGTTTCCGAACCTGTCTAAATAAACAAGATTGGGGGGGGGGGGACTTCTCTGTCAAAAAAGGGGGTGTGTGTTTTGTCTTGTTAACTTGCTTTTATCTCTGCCAAGGCATCCATATAGGATCAGAATCAAGGGCTGGGGAGGTGAGACACGCACCCACCCCCCGTAACTACCCTGAAGAATGTTAAAAAGTTTTGTCAAAGGCTCATCTGGAAGCAATCACCTTTTCCCCGACTCCGAGCCAGCCCTGGTTGGCTTTTAAAATATTCTCCGAAACGTCCACCACCACCACCACCACCACCCTCATTTAAATGGAGGCACGCAGGTTTGGTATCGGGAAACCCATCAGCGATGGAAGGAGTTCCGAGGTTTTTTTTTTGTTTTTGTTTTTTTAAAGAAAAATTGGGAACTTGATCCAAAGGGGGAGCCAAGCTGAGCAGAAGGGATGTGTTTTGGGGTGATTCCCCCAGCTAGCAGTGGCCTTAATTACTCCTTCCGACCCCCATGTGCAGGCTCTCTGGGACGGCGGCCTGGAGCCGTCTGTGGAAGGGGAGGCATTGGACGCAGGGTGCCCCGTTAGAGAAGGCTTGTCCTCAAAGGGGTCCCATCCAGACCTGCATGGAGGAGGGAAAGAGAGGCCGGATCAGGCAGGATTGAAGGCAGCATCCCAAGAGGTCCGACCCAGGGGCGTATAAAGGAAAGCAACAGGTGGGGCCCTCCAGTTGTGGCTTCTCTCTTCCTGGGCTGAGCACCAGCTTGCGAGGAGTAATTAATCCATTCATTCCCACTTCCTCGGCCCTCTGCACTCTTTCCGGCTTCCAGAGCCCCCCCCACACACACACACACCAATGCCAACCCGAGAGAGTGCAGAGAGCATAGAAACCCAGCGAGCGAGTGAGCGCCACATACCAATGCGCTGAGAGAGGCCGGCCGGGCCACCCACACGGTGATGAACTCGGCAGCGGAGAGTCAGATATAAAAAAAAAGGGGGGTAGAGAGAAGGTGGGTGAGCAAACAGAGGTATATGGGGGGGAGTCATTTACAGCAGACCAGATGTGTGGTACCCCTGCCCCCCATCTGGAAATGGACCCTACCCACTGCCCCGCACACACACACACTCCAGTTCTGCACCTCCTTGCTTTCTCCCTGCAGGGAGAGCAAACCCTTAAGTTCTACCCAAAAGTTCTACTGCAAAATGCTGCCCCCCCTTTTTTGGGGGGGGGATGTCCTTTAAAACCTCAGGTCTGAACACTGAGATAAAAGCCCCGGGCTTGCTAGCCCAGGATTGGCACCACTGGGATTCCACGGTGCCCGCACCCTCCTGTCCTTAGCCCCAGCTCGGGAAAAGGTGGCTAATTGTGTGTGTGTCAATACCGTAGGTGGGGTCTTTGCAGAAAGCAGGCGAAAGGGGGCTCTGATTCTGCTCCGGCTGGCAGGAGGCAGCATCCTTCGGAGGCCCCTAAAAGGACCGCGTTTGCACCCCTGCTGCTGAGCCACATTCCTCAGCCCAGATGTTTCTACACGGCTTCTTGGAGAGAGAAATACGTTCCAGCTGGTCGCCGAGATCCGCTCGTGCCCTCATCCTTGGGGGCGCCTCTTAACAAGACATCCATGCAACTCCGGCCCACAGCAGCAGATGGAGGAAGGCACTGCCTCAGGCGGCAGAGGCAGAGGGGGGTGGCGTCAATGGAAGACGCACACACACACACCAAGCTGTTCTGCACCAGACTTTTGGCCGCTCCTCCCTCTCTCTCTCTCTCAGAACACACGTTCCCCAGATCCCCCCCAAAAGCACTCTGTTCGCCTCAGAGCTGGTCGCCCCCCCCCACTCCATCTTGTGGCGGGGAGTTCCACAAGAATCCACGATGCGCTCTCAAGCGTCCGTTATCAGCCCCAAACAGTGGGTCCAACCTTTGGCCCTTCCCTAAAACGCAGACTCTTTAACGTGATGATCTCGGGCCAGGCTTTCGCTTCAAGACTGGCCCACCTCGAAGGTATATCGGGAATCGTATTCCAGGGCACAAGTTCCTTTCCAAACAATCAGCCTGATAACAGGAAGGAATTACATTTTTTAAACGAACTTCCCATGTTTATCCACCCTGAACAGGTGCTTGCTTCCAAGCTGGGCGTGCCATTTCAAAATCCAGGGGGGGCCTTTGGAGTCAGGATCGATTCCAAAAAAAAGAAAAAAGAAATCATAATAAGAATCTCCTGTTCTTTTCCTCTTTCTAACAAGCTTTTTTTCTTTGTTTGTTTGTTGTACATTCATTTTTTTAAAAGCTTGTACCTGTCCTTCCTGCTTTGCCAGCCCACATGGGTTCCGGTCGTGCCTCGACAAGTCAAAAAGCCTTGGCAGCAAAGCGGGCACCGGATGCAGCAAAAAAGAGGTCGAGGGCGCCTAAGCTTCGGGGTGGGATGTGTAAATGCCACACAGGAGCCCTGCAAAAAAATACCCAATGAGTTATTGGCTAATTACGCTTAAAGGCCACCTTTCCCCCCTCCAATGCGTGGCTGTTCTTCCTGCTCGATCCTCCTCAGAGCCTTGCAAGGTAGGCCAAACAGGAAGAGACAGGACCACAGAAAAAGAGAGACCCAATTTGGCCTCCGTCTCCCAAGTCTAACCACTACGCCGTATTGCCTCCATCGCTTCACCAACGGTGGCCCACTGGAAGCCCTCAAGCCAAATGGGTCAATCTTTCCCCAATCTTTCCCTGCAGTCTACCTGCCTGCGTCAGTCAGATAGACTGCAGTCGCACAGTGAGGCTTCTCCTGGGCCACGCAGCCGATGGGATCGGTCGGCCGTTCGCTGGAAACCAACCCACCGGGCCAATGAAGAGCTGAGCCACCCATGACAGATTGCCGACTGAGGCCAAGCACAAGACGCCAACCCCCATGTCTTGTGGGGTTGGCAGCCCTTGTAGAGAGGCCGCTGGGCTTATGGGCGGAGAAGGCTGAAAGGAACCATCTCGCCGTGGAGGGTCATCCGTGGCCACGCCGGTGCCTGTTTTCTAACTCTGGGGTAGACTGTTTCTTCCTAGGGGGAGAACAACCTGTGTCAAGGAGCCCCGTTCAGAGATACGACCGCTCGGGTCCAGGGAAGGCCCCACGCACGGAATGACCCACCTTTTCCATCCATGGGCTCATTCCTTTCCAGCTCTCTCTCTCATGCACACAATGAGAAAAAAAAAAAACACCTCTTCCTCTTTTTTTTCTGCTTTCCTTTTTCTTTTAAAAAGAAACCCCCTTTTTTTAAAAAAAAAATCCCAGAAATTTTGCAGGGGTTCCTTGGAGTCTCCATCCCGGGCCGAGCACAGATTGTAGGCTCTCCAAGATCTTGGGGGGGTGTGGGGGACCCAACCATTTAAAAAACAAGGGCTCCATAACTCTCTCTCTCTCTCTCTCTCTCTCTCTCTCTCTCTCTCTCTCTCTTACTGCTTGCTCCTTGTCTCTTGCAATATATTCAGCTCTACTCAAGAGGGTCCCCCCACCCGAAAAAAACACCCACCACTACTTTTTCTCTCTCTGCCTAAGCCCCTTTCCTTTCTTTTAACTGGGAGCAGCCAGAAGCCGGGCCGGTGGGTAGAATACCCAAAGAGAGAGAGAGAGAGAGAGAGAGAAAAGGCAGGAGGAGGAGGAGAAATAAGGGGTTGGGAAAGAGGGGGTTGATTTACAAGGCGTAAGGCTGCTGTCTTTTCGTCCCCTCCTCTCTGTTTCTTTCTTGAGCTTAGCCAGAAGTGATGTGAAATCCTCCGCGCAAACTCTCACTCCCTTTTCTGCAGTCCGGACTTCAGAAGGGTTTGTTGGGGGGGCTTTTGTGTGTGTCTGTGTGGGTGTGTTTTGCCCTCTCTCTCTTCTCCTGGAAAGATGAGGCGGCGGCGCTAGGGAAGAGGCTAGTTTTTTTTTTTTTAAATTCCTTCCAGGCTTGCAAAAGAGAAAAAACAAAACACGGCAAAACCGGCTGGGTTTTTGAATCTGATTTCTCCCTCATCCGAAACCTTCTACCAAGCAGGACTTCTTTTTTAGTTCAGAACGCCTCTTCCCCCTCTGAAAACTACCTGTGAAGCTTTTTTTTAAAAAGCAAATTTCTTTTTTTTTTTTTTTTTGTGGAGGGGGGGGACCGGACCTTTCCACTCACTCCCAAGCTTTATTTTTTTTTTTTGCTGCTGGCTTGTTGCTTTTTTAGCCCGCAAATAGAAAACCTTCAACTCCGTTCGGATCCCTGCAGGGGTTATTTTTTGCATCTCTACCTGATAAGGACAGACAGAAACCCGGCCCTTGCTTCTGGACCCTTGGACCATCTTCTTCTCTGGATTCCGAGATGCTCTAAAAGGACCAGACTTCCTTGGAAAAAGATACTGCCCTGTGTTTTTTGGATTACCGAAAATTCCACCGGGGGGGGGGGGACGAAAAAACTTATCTAAAACTTGGAACTGTGTTGTTTTTAATCCCCCTAAGGAAAATAATAATAATAGCACTAATTGAAGAAGCGCTGGTGGGTGGTTGTTTTTTAACTACTACTTTTTTTTAATGGGATAAGCCTCCAGTTCACTGAATGGTAAGTATAATGCTCTCTTTTTTTTTAACTTGGACAAGGGTTGTGGGCTCCTGGGTGATGTTGGCCTGGCATGCGGCTGCCTGGACAAGCGTTCTGTGTCACCCTGGAAGCTGGCAGCTCCCTACTGCTGCTGACCCAAATGAGCTTGGCTTGGCTTCGGGGTGGGGTGGGGGACATGAAAGGCCTGTGGGTTTAGTTAGTCATTTATTTTAAACCAAATTAACGGAAGCTGTGCTGTTTGAGAAGATGGGGGGGGAGTTGAACAGGTGAGATTCCCCAAGGATCTGGAATCCTGAACACAGATTATTAGGCGCTTTCAGCAAACTCTCCGTCTAGTTTTCGGTAGAGTTCCGTTTTTGTGTTTAGGATCCACAGCCTTAATTTCTCCAAGGACATTTTCATTTCCAGGGGGCATCTATCCCCGGTTATTTGCTTCTGCCAGACCTGGCAGTGGCCACGTAAAACGCACTGGGAGCAAAGGGATGCCTTAAGTCACTCACTCGCCTAGGGTGAAGGGATGTCCGTCCCAGGCAACCCAATGGGCAAAGACACATCTGTTAAGAGGAGAAGAATGATTTTTTAAAATAAATAAATAAATAAATAAATCTATTCCACACTAACAGCATGCCACGATTTTAATGCAAGGGGGTGGGCCACCTGGAAAATCCATGGCTTCTAAATAACTATTGATAAGGTCAACGAACCCAATAGCAATGATTAGGGCATTTCTGGGAAGGTGGTAATCAGTTTTCCTGTTTCTCTTCCTCCACCACTCTCAATGGCCTGGGCCAATGTTGGTAAGGGTGGGGTGGGGTGGAAGGGGGGGGGCGACCCAAACCTGCCTGCCTTTCTTCCCCTATTGATCAAGTCCAGATTTTAAGTCTTCCAGCCATTCCCGGGACCCTTTCCTCTCTCTCTCTCTCTCTCTCTCTCTCTCCCCCCCCCCCCATGTGATGGATGGTTTGAAGGAGGAGAAATCAGAGCAAATAGAAATTAGTTACAGATGAAACAGGGCTCAAAGGGACACACACACACACACATGCACACACTTTGGAGTATTTCAAACATTTCCCCCCCCCCCCCATCCTGCCCCTTGGTCCTACAACGAGAGCAAAGAATCTGTGAAGAATTCTATTTTGGATTTTTTTCTTTCTTTCTTTCTTTCAAGTCCTTCCCACCCACCCGCCAATTTTCTGATCCGTTCCCTCTGCCCAATTTCTTCTCCTTCTTTTCCTTGCCAGTAATAAAGGGGGAGAACAGAGGAGTCGAACGGCCCAAAGATCTGAAATTAATTAATTTTGAGAGCATAACGCAAAGGCCGAGAGAAAAAGAAAAAGAGGGGGGGGGCGTTTTTTCCTACAAAGAGAAGTGAAAACAAATTTTCCGATTTCCATCCTGGCAAAAATAAAGGGACGCACAGAAAATCTAAAACGGTTGCATATGTCCATTTGCATATTTAGAAACCTCTTTGGGTGGCTTGGTCCCTTTCAACATCCCGGGGAAATAAATCAATATTTACACACACGCCTCTCGCAAGCATCCTGCGCCCTGTATTTATCCGAAGGCATGGCAAATGCCTTTTGCTGGGTCCGAGGCAATAATGTCTCTGCCTCGCTGCCGATAGACCTCTTATTTATTTTATTTTATCTCTTTGCAAGGATTCTGGATAGACAGGCAGGCAGGCAGGCAGGCAGATGGGATGTTACTCTAAGGGAGGTTTCTTCCCCTTAAACATGCCAGCTGACCCTTGAGAGACGGGCAGCCCAAGCGCCACTTGACTCTCTTGTGCAATAAATAAATACATAAATAAATCAAAATATGAGGCAGAGCAAAGCAATGTTCACCGACCCCAAACCAGAAAGACCGGTTCCAACCCATTTTGGGGTGTTTTTTGTCTAGATAACTTAATTTCTTGGCCTGTAGTTACTTCCCTAAAAAGTTGGAACTTCTCCCGTTGGCATTTGGCAAACGTTTACGGAAAGCCAAAGGGCAGCATAATGCTTTTATTTATTTATTTTTATAGTGGGGAGAGATCGCTCTCCAATGTTTTCCTTCCTCCTCCCCCCACATACATCCTTTCCACCTCGATGAATTTACATGCCTGTTTGCCCACCTGCCCATCAAGGAAAGAACCATGGGAGATGTTGGCTCTTTGCGTGACTCTGGGAAGGAGATAAGCCATGCAAAACAGAGGATCCTGGGATTTGTAATTTTCCCCTTGCTAAAAAGCCCTGAAAAGTAACTTTTTTTTCCCACTCCAAGCTCTTCCTGGAACCTGCTGTTTTGGTTTATGTGGAAGGGGTTTACAAGGAACGGCGCTGATGCAGATTCCTGGCAGAGAGGAAACATTTTTTAATTTTTCCCCCTGTCTTTTAAACACACCTGATTGCCTCCGGCTTCGGAGGAACCCAGCTGCAGAAGGGTTTAAGAGGCAAACTTTTGCGTCAATGTCGGGGCACGAACGAAAGTTCCCTGAAGCCGGGACGTCTTTCAAATGTCATCCCAATTCTAGGGTTGATCTCTGGCCCCTGAGAACGGTCACTCGGAAAGCAGCGTTGTCGCCTTTAGGAAATGAGTGGTTCTAGAGAGTGCTGATGAATTGAATGGAAGGACCTGCCCTGTCCAATTGTGTTAAATGTTCTTTAACCTGATAGCCAGATGCCTCTGGAAGGAAGGTGGTAAGCCTTTAGGGTCTGTGTTCCAGCCTTTGGCTTTCAAAAACAGAGATAAACCACTGCTGCCTGGTTTTGGGACCCTGGAATGTCATGTTAAAGTAAAACACCTTAAAAAACCCCAAATCTCCATCACCGGTTCCATGAGTCCTTTCTGGTTGAGTTAAATTCCTCAATCAGAAAACCTGTCATTCTTTTGGGGATAGGTCCAACAGAGTTTCTCTCTCTTCCAGGCAGATAGGCCCACAAGTTCTATCACCCCTAGACAGTGATCAGGGAGGGAGGTACTTTTCCAAGGAGCCTTTTTGATGCAGCCAAGAACTGCTCTGGACCGTCTGGGCACTTTGGCTCGGTTGTTCTCCTGGGCAGGATCAATCCTCTCTTTTAATTTCTCCTGCCAACACAACCCAGGATGGGGTCACAAGCCCACCTCCCCCCCAGAAACACATCCCCGCAAGGTTTCACTACTTTAGATCCTGGTGCAAAGGGAGTGTTTTCCTGATTCTCTCGAGTACCAGCCGAAGCACTTAGATTTCCCAGAGTGTTCTCACTCCACAGCTGGGGTGGTGGTGGTCCTAAACCCAGAACCATGGAAAATCTCCCAGACTGAAATTCCTGCATCGGAATGCCCGCTTTTGATCCAGGTTAAGCTGTCCTTCCAAAATGGGAACAGGATTAAAAACAACAACAACAACCCAGAATCATGTTTCGACTGGGCGATGGCCTTTTTCTTTTTTAAAAAAATGTCCCAAACCGAAGTGCAATTAACTTGAAGGCAAAAGTCTGGCCATTTGCCCAGAATCTGGATCCAAACCGGTACATCCAGGGCACAGCCTTAGGGTGACTTTTTATTTTTATTTTTATTTTTATTTTTGGAAGGCAGAGGGCTGTTAGGGAGGTGAGTGTGTGTCAATTCTCAGGGCTGTAAGTCTTCCGGAGGGTTGTTCTGCTGGCACCAGCCTCGTAAGCAGACTGGGGAGAGGGGAGTGAACATTAGGTGCTGGGAGGGTGGACCCAAGGAGCCAGCCAGTGCTGGAGGAGGGAGGTTCAAGGATCAGGAATATTCCTTAGGACAGTGTTGGCGAACCTATGGCACGGGTGCCAAAGGTGGCACTCGGAGCCCTTTCTGTGGGCACCCGACATCGCCCCTTCATAGCCACCTGTATACAAGTTAAATTAATGTATTGGCAATTTGCAAAAAAAAAAAATAGTGGGTTTTGAATTGCAGTTTGGGCACTCGGTCTCTAAAAGGTTTGCCATCACTGCCTTAAGGCATCCTATTCAAGAGTGCCTTTGGAGGTTATTTTGCAGGCCATCCACACCACTAACCCAGGACCTCACGGCCGGCTGCATTTACAATTCGACACGCTTTCCTGCCAGCCCTTGCAGAAATTGGCTCTCCAAAGTCTTGATAACAAGAGCCCCAAACCATTCACGCAGGGCCTGTGTCTCCTTTCGAGCGCCAGCGCTCTCTCAGATTCCAAACGGGTCTCATCTATTCCCTTAAAAGAAAAGAAAAACCGAACAGCAACCCCGTGCCAACGCAAGAGATTTTTCCAGGAGTTCTCAGCCTGGTGGGCAACGGCGACTCAACTCCCTGTCAAATGTTTTTCTAAATCTACCACTTTTGGTTTTGCATGGCTTGTACTGCGGCCAGGGGCCTGGATTGCCTTCTGAGCGCCACCGGGTCTGAAATGTAGATAAAACCATTCATTCTCCTGCAGGCTGTGTCGTTGCGTTGAGATTGGACCTTAAGAATGGCGGCCATTCTGGCCTTTGGCCTCTCGTGGCCGAAACAAGGGACAACCCCCCCCTCATTTAAGCTTTCAGGTTCTGGAATTCTCTTTCCCCTCACAAAACACCCTTTCTCGCTTGACTGTCCATGCTTGAATGGCAGCTTATCGATCTATTGTTATCATCTTAAAGACACATGGCCCTTCCCCTGCTCGGGAATCTGCATGCCGAAGGACCTGTCCTGGAGAAGCTGTTCATTTCTGTGTTTTCTCTCTGTCTTAAGAGCAGCTGAGTGCTTTTCTAAGTTCCACCCAAATATATATATATATATATTTCTCCCCTTAAATGGTTCAGGAGGGAATGAGTGTTCAAATCTAGGAGCTTCCTCTGGACAGCCAGGGACACGAGCTGAAAGCAAGGGTGGTTATTGCCGGACAACTCTTTAAGGAGGGGGTACCTTTCCAAACTAAAATTCTTTAAGAAGGTGGTACCTTTCCAAGCAAAAAATAACGCCCCCCAAAAGGGAAGTTTGTTTGGGTGTTTTGTTGGCTCATCGCATGCCCTGGGAAATCTGTGTTGATCAGAGAATCATCCCTTGGTGATTGATCATACCAGTGCATTTTCTACTTTTTGCTTCCTTCGACCTCTCTGCCCCCTCCTGTTCTTCCGTTATTTTGTCCTCTCCAGCCTTCCAGAAAGGTTGAGAGGCTGCGGACAATCCTCATCTCCCCTGATTTTTATCTTCACAACAACGGATGGGACAAAGGGCCCCTCCCAGCCACTTCCCTGGCTCAGTCAGGACTTGAACCCAGATCCTCCACGTTTGAGCACGGATCCTTTTGTGGTCTCCCGTCTACGGGCTGGTGGCGGCAGGAAGCCAGGGCCATTTCCCAGTGCACGGGAATTCGGTTTTGGTCAAAAGATCCCAATGCATCCCACTGCATTCCTGGTTTTCCCCCACCTCCCCACCCCACCCCAGGCTTCTTGAGTTCAGCCACGTCATTCGGGAAGACAACAAGGGCCGTTGCATAATCGTGCTGGCACAGGGGTGGCATGAGCCTCAATCCCCCAAAACTCTTTGATTCTCTGTCAGGAAAGTCTTGCGGATTGACGGCCACCGGGCCCAGGTACCCTACAGGTAGATCCAGGTGGTCCACCTTCTGTTCGTGCGTAATTCCCAAGTTCCAAAATAACGTTCTAGACTACAACTCCCATAAACCACCAGTGGCTGAGGTTTATGGAAGTTCTAGTTGGGAAAGGAATGACAATGGCCGGTTCACGCGGAACTGATGCCATGAAGGTGGTGGCAGGTTTGCAAGGAGTTTCAACAGTTTGCATTAAATTATTGTTGTTTTTAAAATAATGGTGAGGGCAACAAAGCACAAAATACAGGAAATGAACAACAGGAAATGTATGCGTCAACTCACCCATACTTTTTTTCGGACTTGGCTCCTAACTTTTGGGCTTGATTCTTGGCGTTGGCGGTGCTGAGAAACGAGCCTATGAAAGAGACAGAAAACACCCAATGAATTAATTGATCACAACTATTATTAAACCATGCTCTGTATTCAATTCATGCTTTGCTTTTTCTCCCCAGAATCCAAGATCACTAACGGTTCAGATAAAACCATCAAAAACCGATTTTTTTTTTTAAAAAAAACCCACCCATAAATGGCCAGAAACTAAAACTTAAACCACAGTTTGAGAGTTAGGACAATGCCTGCCTCTGGAATGACCGAGGTGTGAAAGCAACTCCTAAAAATTCCAACAAAGACAAGGCCTCTGAGTCCTCGAATCGAAAAGATTAGGAACCAGGGAAGGCCACCCTCGAGAAAGCCCTGCTAGATGGGTTTATCAGCTCCTGGGCTCCCAAATCAGAGCTTTCTCAGCTGATCCTGACTCTCAAGAGATGGTACCAAGGGTCCCATAAGACCTCCGTTCTTGGCTCTTTTTAGGGCTTTGAAGTTTACCCGGGGACACCTTGGATGGGGCCCTGTCGTTTGCTGCCAGCTGATGTTGCAAGGTTGCAACGGACCCACGTTGGCACACCCAACGTGTAGGCGTTAGGACGCGAGGTTCTAGGCTGCCACCTCCCTGCCCTCCAATTTCCACGGCAAGCCGGCGGCTCCGGTCCATCCCTCCGTGCGTGTCTGAGCTGGCTCCGCAAGACGCCGGGAACGGATTTGCATGGGGTGACGGAGCCCTCTTACGACATATGTGTGCCTCATTGGCCTCCGTTCAAGCGTTGCCTGTTGTCAAAACTTGTCGCCCGGGTACCAAGTTTGATCTTGCCATTGGATTTGAGGAAGGCAGGTTGGTTTCCCTACGTGGCCTGCCTGGGATGGTCTTTGCACTCCATGCCCCATCGCCCTCAGCCACTGGCCAGCCTCCTGGGGACGATGGCCGCGGGAGTCCAACCCTCACTGTGCGGCAGCCTTGCGAGACAAAAAGAGGATTTTTCAGACAAAAAGAGGATTTTTCGAGCGAGTGGGGAATGTGTCTGAGAAGAGGCAGGTTGCCAGGCAGGTGTGGGAACAGCTGGGAGGAGCAACAGCTGTTTCTCCATCTTCTAGATGTGATCGCTGGAAAGCCCGAATGCTTCTCGGGTTGGGGCAGCATCGGACCAAAACAATTAAAATAAAATTTAAAAGCCAGATGGTCTTTGTGGTGGTTTTACTGAGCCTCGTGCAGGGTCCTCTAATTACATCCCTGGGGTTTGTTCTAAGTGTGGGTTCGGTGCCTCTGGGGAGCACTGGGAGGGGGAGCAATGACAGGCTGATGGGACTTGTCTAGCAAAACATCGGGAAATGGGAAAAACCAAGCCGTCAAATCCTCTTGTCCTACTGCGACGCCTGCTGGCCAAACCGGGTGTTTCTCAACTTTTTTCAGACCACGGAGTCCTGCTGGAGCAGAAGTGTATAGTCCTAAATTCTGGAGTCTTCTTCTTTTTAAAGGGCCTTTTGGGTAACACAATAGTCCGTTCGTTTGCTTATGTTTTTTTTTTCAAGGAACGTTGCAAATCTTCCTTTGCTTTATTACCCTGGTTTTTAGGCACGCCGTCCTTGGGTTCTTGGCTTTTTAAAAAAAAGCGCTTTAAATCCGTGGATGCATTGATTTGTTTAAGTTACGAGCGTATGGAAACAGTAATGTATTTGGCTACGGATACATCTGGGAATATACTATGTATAGTAAAATACAGAGTTACTTCTTGATTAGGATGCATAAGTTACCAGCATATGGAAACAGTAACATATTTGGCTACATATACATCTGGGGATATACTATGTATAGTAAAATACAAAGTTACTTCTTGATTAGGATACATAAAAGGAAACTATACATCTCATGGATTTTCTCCAATGCATGGAGAAAGGGAGTGTCAAAATTATAACGTATCAGCCGGCCAATCCATGAATGTGGATAAGCAAACGCTAGCGATTTCCATGAACTGGACAACAACCTGATCAAAATGAATGGGAATTTTTTCCCATGTTCACGACCCTACGATTCCATTTTGTTTGCATGGACCTTACCTCTTTGGGACCAAACCTGGGGTGGGGCCCAGACATTTCCCAGCTTTCTGCAGCCTCAGGTGTTTGTCGGTGTCTTTGCACTCCAGCACCCATCATCCCCAGCAGACTGGCCAACAGGCAAGGTGATGGGGCCTGGAGTGCAAAGACATGGCAGCTGCCAGATTGGGCGGATAGGTGGGTGGGTCATTTGATTTAGTCTGAGGGTAGGTGACCTTTGGCCTGGCAGACATTTATAACTACAACTCCCACACACCCCTGCCTCTGCCCTTGCCGAACGGGGCAGATGGGAGTTGTAGTTCCCCTGCGAAATCCCACTCCTAATCAATAGGGGCCCTCTTGGAGAGGAAATATATTCCGTGTTCCACTTTGACATTCTAACTTTTTAAAAAGTTAATCCTTCTGGGATCTCCAGTTTCAGGGCTTCATCTGAACCCGCGGTGATGTTCCCGAGGCTCCTGTTGGGCGCCGTCTTCCCGGCCCTGATCCTGGCCGCGCCACCTCCCATCAACAAACTGGCCCTGTTCCCAGACAAGAGCGCCTGGTGCGAGGCCAAGAACATCACCCAGATTGTCGGCCACAACGGCTGCGAGTCCAAATCCATCCAAAACAGGTACGTGCCAGGACCCCGCCTGTCACAGAACCTGACTCTGAGGGGTAAAATGGTGAAGAGCTGCTGGAGGAGCCTTGCCTCTCAAATCAGCAAGCAGCTGGGTCTGATGACTCAGCTGAAAACATGTCTTCACCTCCTAGAAGGGCCATGAGCAGGATTCTGCAAAGACATGCTACCAGAAGAGCTAGGGAAAGGGTCTTTGATGCTAGGCGGAGAATCAGGTCAGCAAGCCCTGAGTACTAGCAGAAGCCTTTCCAGAAGTAAGGGTGTGTTCCCTGTTTTGGGATAAAGCTGGCAAGCTCACCTTGAGCTCTCTGTGGGAGCAACGCGTCATTTGAACTTGCAACCACGTTCCTGTCTGTGAGCTCGGCTCTTTTTCCTGACTTCCTGGACAACGGCTTGATCTGTTCCCTTGGGTTTGGCATCTGATTTCCATGAGATATTCTGGTTTTGCCTTAGACTGGTAATTGCTGGGAGTTGGATTCTGTTATTTATCTGGCACTTGATTGTTAGCAAAAGACTTGAACTTGCCTGGCTTTCCACTAAAGATCTTGGCAAAGAACTGAACCCTGTTTGTTTGTGTGCTCTGTGTGCGGGGCTTGACAGTACGGGCTGCAGAGCGGAAATGAAAGGAAATGAAAAAGCAATGCAGCCCTGGGGCTTCTGGGTGGCACTGCCGTGTAGGGGTTAGAGCAGGCGGGACCCGGGAGGCTGCCCTCCCTCCATGCTGCAAAAATCCTCCATGGATTGCAACTTCCGACAGGGACCTCAGCCTTCCTTTCCTGCCGGCCTATTCAATGCCCCCCCCCAATCCTCACCCTGGTTGTTCCCAATCCCTTAACACTTGATCTCACCCTCTTCCTTCCTTCCTTCCGCAGGGCCTGCCTAGGGCAATGCTTCAGCTACAGCGTTCCCAACACCTTCCCACAGTCCACGGAGTCTCTCATCCACTGCGACTCCTGCATGCCAGCTCTGTCCCAGTGGGAAATTGTAAGTGGTGGGGGTGTTTCCAGGCTGTTTCGCTCAAGACAACCTGGGGGGGGGGATGGGGATGGGGCCCGGAGGAGAGAGGGAACCCCCTTCATGACTTAATAGCCGGATTCGAATTCAGAAAAAGATCTCGAGAGGGACCTGTCGCAGAGATTTGCATTTCTGGTAAATAAATAAATAACTATGAATGAATCAATGAATCAATGAATCAATGAAAACCTCCTTTTTATACACAGCAAAAGCACAGAGACTTGCTAAGGAGAATAGCTTTAAGTTCCTCAGATAGCCCATCCTGGGAATCAGCACTTCCCGGTCTTAATACCCCTGCCCCCTCCCCCCCCGGAAGACATAAGTAGAAAAAGCATTTTAAAACATTTCATGCCTTGCAGTTGCAAAGAGATCAACAGCAAAGGTTAACAAGGCAACCTGGCTAGCTTCAGCACGAGCCACGTTCCGGAGGGGTAGGTGGGTGGGCGGGGGGCGGGGGGCGGGGGGCCGCTTGTGGTTGCCACTGGGTGCAGGCCCATGGATCTGATCTCCTGCCTTGCTGCCCTCCCTCAGGTGACGCTGGACTGCCCCAGCAATGATGACATCCCTCGGGTCGACAAGCTGGTGGAGAAGATCCTCCACTGTAGCTGCCAGGCGTGTGGCAAGGAGCAGAGCCAGGAGGGGGCGCTCTTCAACGTCTACCCAAACGCGGAGGAGAACCTGCCTGGGGAGGGGCCCAACCCCCACCCCTACAGCGGCCACCACCACCACCACCAAGCCGAAGAGGCACACAACCACCACCACCGGCACCAAAACGATGACAACGCAGACTGACGGCCGGCCACTTTTGGGACTACCTGGCCGGCCGAGGCTGCCCTGTGTCTTTCTCCTCACTATCTATCTTCCTTTCTCTGTCACTCACCCTTCTCACTTTGCTCTTAGAGACACACACTCACCCAGAAGTCAGGCTTGTCCTGACTGAAACTGCACCCTTTTCAGGAAAGCAAAGGGGCTGTTGGGATAAGGTGGTTGCCATAGCTAGGTTGGGAGGGAAGAGCAATCCTTGATGTTACGGCATCACACACGGCAATACTCTGTTGAGGGAAAAGTGACACTCAAAAGGAGGGATTTGTGACTTACCTTTGAATACAGAGGGAACATCTTTCTCTTCCTTTTTCTTTTGGGACATCAGTACCGCACGTAGATGGATTTGGGGTGGATTCCTACAGAAGAAAGATTCTGGGTTGAAGGGAAGGAGAAATAAGCCACACAAGATGAAAGGAGAAATCCACAAAATTGGACACTTCACTGTCCCTTGGGCAGAAGAAAGCTGGTTCATCCTGACGGGGAACCCGGCCACCATCCCTGAAACTCTGTGGTCCAGGGATGTATCTTTAAGAAGGACACAAGGAAAGAATAACGATCCAAGGAGGCTGTTTTCCGGTTGTGGAGAGATTTCTCTCAAACTCATGCCGCAATGTGACATAGGTCTGAACCAATGTAACAAAAGCAGAGTGAAAAGTGGTGCAAGCCTCAGATTCTCATGGTGGTGGTGGTGGGGGACACGGGAAGGTAGAAACAGCCGTTAAAAACCAACGTCAGCCTGCAGAACTCATCTGCATCACCCTCTGCATGACATGGCCTTTCTGAGGTTTATAAAGGGCAGGGGTGGTCCCCGCGACAAATCTCCATTTATCTCTGTACCCCAAACCCCAAATAAATAAATTAGAACTAAGCACCACGCTCCGCATCAGTTTCCTCCAATTTCTTGACCTAGATCGGGTTTAAAAAAACCAAACACATAGTATCTATGCTCCAAAAATGGAAATCTTAAGCAGGGAGATGTTCAAAGGGAGTCACCGGGCTGTTTTGGTAAGTAGAAATACCGAAGCGTCAAATCTTAATGCTCAGGCTGATGCGTCGTGGATTAAAAAACCCTCCTCGTGATGCATCTTAAGAAAAACATACAGGCATCGGCCTTTCAAAAAAGCAATTTGGACTTGCCGACCCAGGAGGTGGTATGATAGGGACAGAGAAGAAATTCCATGGTGTGTATTTATTTATTTATTTATTTATTTATTTATTTATTTATTTATTTATTTAAACTCTCTCCAGAGTCACCAGGTGGCGCTCTGAGCCTGCAAGCAAAGCCGAGGAGGATTCAGGGAGGGGCCTTGTCTAGTGACCCACTTTATGTAGGGGTCCCCCCCCTAGATGTTTTGGGTTTCCCTGCCTTCAAGCCTTTAGACCACATGGGTCAGTGGTCAGAAATGGCAAAGTTTCCTATGAGAGAAACCTGTTGGTTAGCAGGACTACAATTCCAAGAATCCTGGTGGCCATGTGAGGTGAGGTATTATGGGAGTTGTGATTTATTTTTTATTTTTTAAAAAAGCAACATTCTATACTCCTCATCTATTGCCTACACTTGCTGAGTAAAAGCAGGCTGTTTCGCCTGCCCAGTTTTGAATGTGGGGTAGAAATTCTCCTCTGATACACAGCAGTGGTACAGAGAACCAGAGATGGAGAATCGTTTTAGGTTCCCAGATCGTCCACCCCTTTTCTCATTATCCGGCACCTACTGTCTCAGTCAACTCACTCAGAGGCATTTGTAAGAGAAATCATAAAAAAAAGTCTCCTCACTCCCCCCCCCCCCCCGTGAATAGGTCAACAGCAAACTTAGCACAGACTGAAGAGAGGGAAAGAGAACTCACAGCAGAAAGGCGGGGCTCTCTTTGAAATCAGAGATGGGAGGGAATGATTGGCTAGCCCTGGATAGACTGACAGCCGCCCTGGCCCAGGTAAGCCCCTCCCTCTTGGCCCCAGGCTTTCGAAACATTGCTCTACAATTCCACATGGCTTTCAGCCCGTTTGTTCTCTTAGGGCAGGCATGTCCAAACTTCGGCCCTCCAGATGTTTTGGACCACAACTCCCACAGTGCTTTGCCATTGGAAATACAGGCTTGGAATTCTGGGAGTTGTGGTCCAAAACATCTGGAGGGCCGAAGTTTGGACGTGCCTGCCTTAGGACTTAGGGAAAACTTTAGTTGGGTTTACCATGGCTGGTCCCCCACTGGAGTTCTGTGGCCCACCAGAGGTTCAAACTCAGGCCTCCGAAGCTCTCGCCCGGCCCTGAGCCCGCGGCTCTACCAGACCGCCCCTCAAACTAGAATAAACCCACAAAATCAGCGGGATATACCTAAGCATGGATCAGGTGGCCCTTGGTTCCCTGTCTGTCACCGATGACCAGATTTCAGCAGCGCTTTGCAGATTCCTGCTTTAACGTTTACAGGTTCTTTTCGAGCTACCTGCAGTGGTGAAACCACCAGGTTCTCATGCTTAGAGCATTATGTTTGGAGGATTTGATTCACACTACCCTGGCTTTGCTTTCGGGGGACAAACAGTATAGGCGGTAGGGTGGGGGAGAGAAAAAGAAGGAGGAGGACAGAGGAAATTTAAAAATAGCTCTTTGGGCATTTGGGAGACCGATGGTACGTAGGACGAGCCTCCACCCACAGAGTTGGCAGATTGCTTCCGAATGCATTAGACTTGATGCTTTCTCTCCCCTCACCTCGCCGCCCGCCTCCCCCGCCACCGAAGCCCTGTGACTTATTAGGGGCGGGGGGAACCCCACATCCTTGCAAACAACACAGCAGGCAGGCTCCCTCGTCTTCTCCTGAGGAGACGCCGGAGAGAAAGCAAGCAGCCTTCAGCCGCACGCGGAGAAGCCGAGAGCCGGGACACGGGGCTGCTTTCTCCATCCCTCTTCTCCTCAGCCCTGCCAGAGAGGGAGGGAGAGAAAGAGAGAGAGAGAGAGAGACCCAAACAATCTACAGGTTTGGAGGGTGGAAGGAAAGCCATCTGGGGGTGGGGGTGGGGGTGGGGTGGGGAACAGGAAGGAAAGATTGATACCCTGTGTCTCCCCCATCATCCGCCCCGTGCCTCCTTCCATGTCATCGGGTTCGGATCACAGAAGGCTCCGGCGGCAGGGGTGTCCCTCGGCAGGAAAGGATGCTGCTCGTCACTGACGAGGATCTCCAAGTGGGCAGAGAGGACCTGGTGCCAGCTCGGCTTCTTCTCCAGAGTGGGAGCAACCAGGAGGAGGAGAGGAGGAGGAAGAGGAGGAGGAATACAGGCAGACGGGCGGGAGAAGGAGGCCACGGGTACTTTTGGCCGCTGTGCCCACGGCGGCCGAGTTCACGGCAATGATCCCCCGGTGCCAGCCTCCAGATCTTTCTCGGAGTCACCTGCACTCGCCTCTCACCTCCTGGTCCTCCCTGGTATTTCCTGGTCCTCCTTGATGGAAGCGGGGCTTGGGAGTGCCAACGCCACCAGCTCGGCTGGGGAGCATCCCTGGGGGCTCCGTGGCAGCCCGTGGACGGCCGCCTTCCTCTCCTTCATCATCCTCTTGACCATGGTGGGCAACTTCTCCCTCATCCTCTTGATCTTCACCCAGCGGTCGCTGCGCAACACCTCCAACTACTTCCTGGTGTCCCTCTTCATGTCCGACCTGATGGTGGGCTCGGTGGTGATGCCCCCGGCCATGCTCAACCAGCTGTGCGGCCGCTGGGTCCTGGACCGGGCCTTCTGCTCCATCTGGTTCTCCTTTGACGTGATGTGCACCAGCGCCTCCATCCTGAACCTGTGCGTCATCAGCCTGGACCGCTACCTCCTCATCATCTCGCCCCTTAAGTACAAGCTCAGGATGACCTCCTGCCGGGCCGTCTTCCTCATCCTGGCCACCTGGACCTTAGCGGCCGCCGTGTCCTTCTGGCCCATCAAGATGGGCTGGCACCGGATGGACTTTGACCTCCGGCCCCTCAACGCCACCTGGCTCTCCGAAGAGGAGCAGTGCCGGTTCTTGGTCAGCCTGCCGTACGCCCTCATCGCCTCCGGGTTGACCTTCTTCCTCCCGGCCGTGGCCATCTTGTTCACCTACTGCCGTATCCTCCTCGCCGCTCGGAAGCAGGCGGTCCAGGTGGCATCCCTCAGCAACAACGTGATGGCGTCAGCCACTGCCGACGCGTCGACGCAACAGGTAATGACCGCCGGCGACCGGGTACTGATGCGACAGGTAAGGGTAACTGGGGTGACGAAGCTACGGAACAGGTAATGATCCTCAAGGAATCTATAGAGCAGGTAATAAGCGTTGGGCTGGCCCTAGCGTTAGGCAGACGATGGGGGACCTTTGGCCCTCTGGATGTTTTAAGTCACCTTTCCCACAATCCTTTGCTGTTTGTTATTATTTTGGGAACTGAAATCAGAAGCCTGCAGAGGGCCCATTTCTACCTCTCGGTGTCATAAGGCCAAGAGCCATCCCGCAGAGCCACAGAGTAGCGAAGCGACCTCTGTACGTGCTCAGAGGCAGCCGTGAAGGCATCTCCCTGAGATTCAAACTGCTTTGCTTCCTCGCACAGAAGGCACTTTCAGATCTCGGGAACCTGCCGAGTTTGGCTAAATAAAGAAAGACTCTTTGCACAGGGGAAGCATCCACCCACAGAGCAGCAGTGCTGTATCAGAGGTGAGCCTCGCAGCCTGCGACCCCTGGGGCTGTTTCCATTAACAGGGTGAAACCCATTATCCGCCTCCTTCCACTGGCTTCTCTTTTCCTTCTGGGCTTCTTAAGTTGGAAGAGCACTGGTTTTCCCAGGGGGGGGGGGAATTGGATGGTGCTGTGAGGTCTCTCGGTCATCATATCAAGTCTTTTGTGATGGCCATGAATGAGCAATCAAGAGCCATTCGCTTTACAAACAACCTGCTCTTAGAGGAGAGGAACGTGACTCGTATCAGCCCATTGAGCTTTCTCAACCTTCTGTTTCCATTCAAATGCCCCTCACAGGCCCTGGCCATGCAGCGGGTGAGGAGTGTGCCTGTCGCAACTCTGCACGGTGACCTTGCCGGTGCTTGGCGGGCTTCCCAAGGGCAGGCTGTGACGCCCATTGTCCACCTTGCCAACGTCAACAGGAAAGCGTGAGAGCTTCCGCCCCGGGAAGGCCGATGTCTGCTCAGCCTCCTCATCTCACCCACCCCCTGCCACCGTCTTGTGCAAAGATTTCAGCCAAGGGGGGGGGATGTTGACCCTGGAAGGAATTTGGCCACCGGCTCTTCCCACCCAGGAGCATCAAAACCGGCAGGGAGACTCCATAAGATGGGGGTCAGTTCTAAGACCGGAGACTCGCCCTCTGAGCCACTGCTCTGTGTCTCTCCCATGCTGCTCCTTCCCAACTGAGCAGCTGCTCCCTTGCCCACTCACACATGGCAGAGGATGCGTAGGGTGTGCACGCCTCTCTCTCTCTCTCTCTCTCTCTCTTTCTCTGTGAGTGAAACAGGCCTGGAGTGGCATCTCCCCCCCCAACCCAAAACCCACCCTGTTCTTCTCAAGTAGCTTCATTACCTCCTTGTTTCTCAACAATAGACCCGAGCGAGTCATCCACCGCCTCTGCTCTTTTATTTCGGGGACGGCACCTACCTTCTACACAACTCAACAAAAGATTGTGTGTGTGTGTGTGTGTGTGCGTGTGTGCGCGTGCGCGTGTGTATGCAGAGGTGTGGGGGTGTTAGGGGATACATCTCCTTTGCCCCCCGCCCCCCTCCGACAAGGCTGAGCATATCTGAAACGTTGTTGGACCGCAAACACCATCAACCTCAGGCAGCAAGAGTGAAGACAGGGGGCGATGGGAGTTGTAGTCAGTACCCAGTAGGCCATGAAATTTCAATCTGAGCTTTATCTTTGCCAAGAAAATTGTCCACATTTTCTTTTTTTTCTCCTTCCTTCCTTCCTTCCTTCCTTCCGTCCATCATCATCAGCTCTTCCTTCCTTCCTTCCTTCCTTCCTTCCTTCTTTCCTTCCTTCCTTCCTTCCTTCCTTCCTTCCTTCATTCATTCATTCATTCATTCATTCCGTGCATCATCATCAGCTCTTCCTTCCTTCCTTCCTTCCTTCCTTCCTTCCTTCCTTCCTTCCTTCCTTCCTTCCTTCCTTCCATCATCAGCTCTTCCTTCCTTCCTTCCTTCCTTCCTTCCTTCCTTCCTTCCTTCCTTCCTTCCTTCCTTCCTTCCTTCCTTCCTTCCTTCCTCTCTCTTTCTTTCTAAAGATAGAAGGCCCTAGTATGTCTATGAATGCTTCTAAATCACACCCATTAATAAGCACAGATTTTAGACTCATTAAAATCTACCCCTGGTTACATTTACATATGGCTTAATATGATTCAGGAGATGCCAGATCCAATTTATCCAGTATTGTCTCCATCAACCTCATTCCTTGCAGGTGTCAAAATTTCAGAAAGAACCACACTGTTCCTCTTAACGATAGGTACTGCCTACCAATTGTGACCATACTTAACTCTCTCTGTTTCCTGAGTCAAGACAATAATTCAATATATCACACCCAGCGTGTACTGCAGAAACTAGACTGTGATCAACCATAATGTGCAACAACTTTTGCTTCTCTTTAAAAGTTTTTTCTTTTTCTTTCTCGCATCGTGGACTATTGGCGGCATTAAAAGTTTAGCTTACAAAATGCTAATTTTTAAGGGCAGGAAACGGAGACGCTGGACGCCTGCCATCTCACCGATCGGCAGGGGACGGTGAAGCAAAGGTTGGAATTATTTTCCCCTCTCCTCCGTGGTATGATTGAGAAAGAATTTGATAACTACCACCTTCAGCCGTCTTGGGAAACAGCTCCATTGCAAAGGCAATTTACGCCACGTACCGCGCCATCCTTCCTCCGACGCCACGTAATTGCCCTGCATAAATGATTTACAACAATAACAAATCCCCCCCCTTTTTTTAAATAGTCACAGGATATTTCCAAGGGACCAATGCAAGCCCTCCGCCCCCGCCAGCTTCTTTCTGGAGAGTGTGAAAGGACTGGCAGACAACAGGAGAAAGGGGCAGAAAGGCTCAAACCAACGTCCAAGCCGGTCCTTCCACAAGCCAGCATGAGACGCTGCTGGGGGCTGGAATCGTGGCCGAAGGGTCTGACCCCCCCCCCCAACCCACAAGCCCCATTGTCCTCGAGGGAGCTGGAAGTGGAGTCGAGCCTGCGATGTACACTCCCCCCCCCCTCTGCAAAAGTAAACTGGTTTTCAGCACCACGGAGAGCGGCAAAGCCCAACTGCAGGCAGGCCGATTTTGTGTCAGCTTGCCCTGTAGATCCACGATGGCTCTCACACTTGGGTCCCCAGATGTTCTTGGACTACAACACCCAGAAGCCTTTGCCACGAGCCTTGCCAGCCAGGACTTCACAGGAGCTGAAGTCCAAGAACACCTGGGGACCACTGCCCTAGATTTTAAAATTTCCCAGGGAGCTCTAGAACAACTGTTACAACTACAACAGCAGGAACCTTAGAACTGCAGAAATAGAGGAGACCCTCTGTAGATCATCACATCCAGACCCTGCCAAGGAGGGCCCAGTGGGAATTTGAAACCAGATACATAAATAACTTAATTATAATAATAATAATAATAGCTTTATTTTTATGCCGCCTTTCTCCCCAGAGGGACTAAAGTACTGAGCAATCCAGAAGTTCATCATATCATCCTATTTTCTAAGGTCTGGCCTCTGCCAATTAAACTGCACTTGATTCATCCACAGCTCGGCCAAATTAGATCTTTCCCTGCATCCATGTTCTGCAAGGAGCTTCCTTCTATCAACCGAGACATATCTGCCAAATATTACACACTCCCCGTGTTCCTCTCTACCAGGCACTCGTAATTTCTCATCGCTTGTCCCACACAATGCAAACAGGACTCCTTCAGTGCGGGGACCACGGTGATGGAGGAATGGGTTACATGTTACAAGAGGAATAGATGAAACTCCATCCCATCTCTGCCCACCTCTATTGGGCTTTTCAGCAGCAGCTGAATGCTGCGCGATGGAACCATGAGGACCAGAAACTTGATTTATTTATTTTTAAACAAGCAAGCAAACAAACAAACAAACAAGGTGCCTGACCTGTTCTTCGGAGGCCGGATTTCAGATCTCCGTAACGTCACCGCCCAGAACACGCCACCAAAGCAGAACGAGGTGTTTTCATGAAATGCTTTTCATGGCTACCCCTTTTCACAAAATAAACATTCTTCTTATTCCTTGGGACCAGCCAAAAGGCACAGTCCATAGAATGCCTCTCATTACCCTGCAAATCACACATGGGGGGAAAAAGCTCCAATTTGCAAAAGCGTTGGGGAAAAGAAAACCTCACAGGAAATGCCAGTGCATTCATGCTCTCTCTCTCTTTTTTGTTTGTTTGTTTGTTTGTTTGCAGCCCAAACTGCCCTGAATCGGAGTTTAATTTAATTAAGACAGGATGTCGAGATGACAATTCAATTTACAGCTGCAAGTTGGGGGGGGGAGAGAGAGAGAGAGAGAGAGAGAGAGAAATGCATGGGGAGAGCAGCGGAAGATGTGTCCATGGAAATAGCCACGCTTTGGAATAAAATGAAATTTTAAAAATCTTATTAAACAAGCTCTCTTAGGGAACAACTTCACGCCGTCCAGGCGAAGCTGCGGCAGACAACCTATTAATTAGATTTTAGCCATTATTAACTCGCTGGCCGTCCAAAGGGCTCTCTCGCACGAGGGGTGTGTGGACATCCGGTCCAAGCTGATGGGACTTGTAGTCTTAACCACCCATCCGGTGCTAGATGTGATTGGACCCCAACTCCCAGGAATCCTGGCCAGACGAAGGCTGCTGGGCGCTGTAGTCCAAGAACATCTGGGGAACCCAAGGTTGGGAACTGCCGGTTTAGAGGAAGGTGGCTCTTGTAACTAAGGGAGCCCAATTAACCGAAACGTGGATATTAAGATGCTAATTCTTGCTACCAGACTCTTGTCAAAGTCTTTCCTGGCAGATGGTCGTTAGCATAGGCCAACAAAACAGCGACGTGATCTAGAAGAAACCAACAAGCTGGCAATGATATACTTGGGAAGTTTCCACCCTGCCTCTAGCAGCAAAGTTGAATTCTGCACCCGAGGTAGACAAAAGATCAGCCTTTTGTAATCCTCATCTCCAGCATTGGGCAGAATGATGATTATAAAACCACATCGCACCAGTCAAATTGTTTTTACTGCCGTTTTCTTCTTTTTGTTAATCGGCAAGGAGGAAACAGCCTTCATTCATCAGCTGATTTCCCCCTCCCTGTCTGAACCCATTCATCCATCTGTTTTTCTCTTCTGAAATCCTCATGCTAATTATTCTGGAATTAAAAAGCGCTTCCCATATATCCCTTCTATTCAACATCAAGGGCGCCTCCAGATGGAAATGCGTCCTGTTTTCCTTTGCTGAGATTTGCAGCCAAACACCTCTTTTAAAACTCTACTTCTTTCTTAAGAAATCTGTAAGAAACCTTTAGGAAATCCACTTCTCTACATTTTTCTTCTGTAAACTAAAAGTTTTGAACAGGGTTAGGACCTTAGGACCATGGTCAGCTTCAGTGGAAAACACCACATCGTGCCAAATTCTGTCTTCCTGGTACAAAGCATTTTTAAACATAACCTATGATTTTGGGAAGGACCAAAAATAAAGGGGGGCTGCTGAAAGCTTTGGCTATCTTTATAGAATTTCCAAATCCTAATATGCATAGCTATATTTTAAAAAATAAATCAAGAAGCAGCTCCCTAGCAGAGGACAAATATATCCATTTATCTAATGGATGACAAATGGCAAATTATCACAAGATGATGTCAAGAAATCTGACCCTGAAATAGAGAGCGTCTGTCTCTCTCTCTCTCTTGACAAAATCAAGTCTGTGTCCCCTTTCTCATTTCTTTTGCCGTCTGCAGGTCCCCAGGGCACACAGCCGATCGACGGCCACCAGCGATAATAACCCCCGAAAATTCAGCAACAAGAACAGCAAACGGGCCCTGAAAGCCAGCCTGACCTTGGGCGTCCTGCTGGGTATGTTCTTCGTCGCCTGGCTGCCCTTCTTCGTGTGCAACATGGCACAGGTAGCGTACTGTCGGGCACAGGGATCCAAAGGCTGGGATGTCTTGGCTGCAACATATCCTGGGGCCTTCCCTTGGTGGAATCGCCCTTTAGATGTAAAAGGCACAGAGCAGGGAAAGCCACCCTCTCTCTCTCTCTCTCTCCCTGGACTACAAGACCCACCAGCCACACTGATTGGACTGTAGTTTCCCACTCCTCTCCCCATGCATTCTCTCTCTCTCTCTCTCTTTCTCTCTCTTCTGGACTACAAAACCCACCAGCCACACTGATTGGACTGTAGTTTCCCACTCCTCTCCCCATGCATTCTCTCTCTCTCTCTCTCTCTTTCTCTCTCTTCTGGACTACAAAACCCACCAGCCACACCGATTGGACTGTAGTTTCCCACTCCTCTCCCCATGCATTCTCTCTCTCTCTCTCTCTCTCTCTCTCTTTCTGGACTACAAAACCCACCAGCCACACTGATTGGACTGTAGTTTCCCACTCCTCTCCCTATGCATTCTCTCTCTCTCTTCTGGACTACAAAACCCACCAGCCACACCGATTGGACTGTAGTTTCCCACTCCTCTCCCCATGCATTCTCTCTCTCTCTCTCTCTCTCTCTCTTCTGGACTACAAAACCCACCAGCCACACCGATTGGGCTGTAGTTTCCCACTCCTCTTCCCATGCATTCTCTCTCTCTCTCTCTCTCTCTCTCTCTCTCTCTCTCTCTCTCTCTCTCCCCCTCTGCTTCCAACTTGGAGCTGTAAATTGAATTGTCCCATCTCGACATCCTGTCTTAATTAAATTCAGCCTCTTCCAAGTTCTGTATATTTTGGATCCATCTAAGGCAGTGGTGGTGAACCTTGGGCACTCCAGATGTTTTGGACCGCCACTCCCACAGTCCTCTGTCGTTGGCGATACCGGGTTGGAATTCTGGGAGTGGCGGTGCAAAACATCTGGAGGGCCGAAGGTTCGCCACCACTGATCTAAGACATCTCCAGGTCAGCAGCTTTCTTAACACACACACACACACACACACACACACACACACACACACACACGAGATTTCAGGCCCAAAGTTGGGGCGGGGGGCAAGCATAACTAAGTTCTTTTGCCTGGGAATTAAAAGCCTCTCCGTTCTCGCCTCCCGGATCCCCTTAAACCAGCACGTGCCTGTAAAAGCAGGTTTTATAAACATGGAACAAAGCAAGCTGTAAATTGAAAGTGGATAATACAGTGGTACCTTGTATAAAGGAATTAATTCGTTCCAAATGAAATTATGTTAAGCAAATTTTCCTTTATACAAATTCCCATAGGAATGCATTGAAAACGGAGTGATCCCATTTTTATGTTGTACGGATTCTCCCCATAGGCGATTATGTTAAGCAAATTCCCCCTATCTCCGGAATTTTTTATGTTGTACAAATTTTATGTTATACAAGCTGTTTGTTATACAAGGGTCCACTGTACTTGCTTATCTATGCAGCAAACATACCTTTGCCTGGTCTTTTTCTGAGCTGATGGCTCCGTACGTTTTTTATTGCTTTTCCACTCAAGTCGTAACAATATTACCAGGAAACTTATTTTAGGTATTCGTCAAGTTCCTATTTGAGACAGATAAAATGCCTTGATTTAGATGTCCTGGCCTCTCAATGCAGTTTATCATTCTAAGCGACTGGTGCTTGGAGCTTATTGAGTCACACCACTGGGTAATCGCACAGGTTAAGGCTAGTTTAACTAGAAGCCCTCCAGCCTGGCACGTTCTCCTGGCCACATGGCAAACAGACCGCAAATCAGGGCAAACATTTGTGTGATCACCCCTTCTGCATATGGAAAAAACAGACCGGATTCTGCCACGGGGTATGTTGTAGCCTGTTTGCGGCCTGGAATTATCCTAAAGAAGGGGAAGAAGTGCACGTGGAATCAATCTGTCACAGTCGAAAGCATTTCCTCTTATGCAGAATAGGGTGAAAGATGTATTTGTGGTCCACAATCTTTTTTGGGTATGTGGATCAGGGCTTCTCCAATGTGTTCCCCCCCCCCCCCCCGGCTCATCCCATTTTCTCCTCTCCTGCCCCCTGCAGGCTGTGTGCAACTGCATCTCGGCCGACTTTTTTGACATCCTGACATGGCTGGGATACTGCAACAGCACCATGAACCCTATCATTTACCCTCTCTTCATGCGGGATTTCAAGCGCGCCATGGCCAAGTACCTGCCGTGCTGCCGTCGGGCCTGGGAGCACAGGCCCAGCCCGATCTCCCTCTCTGTGAGGAACTCCAACAGCGGCCCGCGGCCAGAAGCATCCCTCAAAAACGTCCTGACCCTGCAAGGAGACACCGACTCGTCCGATTCCATCACCCAAGTCCACGAGCAGAGCAGTCAGCACTTGGGGTCCCTTCCGGGGATGGGGGTAGACTCGGTAAACCTCTTCGACATGGACCATATGGACCAGGAACTGCGCATCAATCAGTTGAACACTTCCACGGAGGGATGAAGCCAACGTTTGGAGGGAAATGTGCACTTCCTAATCTTACATTTTGCCTCCAGTGATTCAGTCTCTCTCTCTTTCATTCTTTTAATGTGTTACCATTAGACCTGGAAAGAAAGCCGGTGTTTCTACTCCACATTCCTGCTGTTAACATGCTTTGACAACCAGACTCTTTTCATCCCTCGAGGGAGCACTGCTTCTAGATACGGGATCTCTCTTTTATGTTTCTGCCCTACGATGGCCAGTAGGGAGCAGACCAGTGGCCTTTTTATCATGTCCCTTGCATCCACCTTTGACACGCTAGTCCCCCACGGTCAAGAGTAATTATGCATGTACCTTTTAAATGAGCAACCCCTCCTGCACACGTGAAGCTGGCCACGCATCCCCACCAGAGGTGCATTCCAGTCTCAGATGGCCACGCCAAACTGTTGTTTTTATTTCCCACTGGGCATGCTTTGCACGCTCTTGCAACGCCTTACATTTTCACAGCCGTTTAACGGCTCACAAAACACATCTGGGTCGAACCCTGCGCCTCCATTTTCCTACCCCTGGCGGAGGGAAGTTAAGTCACTTCCAGCCATGTCCAATGCTTCATCTGAGGCTCCCACCTCTCTTTCTTTCTGTCTGCCCCCCCCCCCCCCGCCCCGCCCCGCCAAGACAGTAGGGAAGAAAACAATCACAGGTCTGTTTGGAGAAAGAGGTTAGGGGCTAGGCCAAATCTGCTGCGTTAAAGGGGGCAGGGAGAACAGGCATCCATTTGGGCAAGATTTGCTGACAAACAGGGATCTATGCCTGGCACCTTGTTGGGAGACTTTTTTTTAAAAAAAAATGTATTTCTATACATAAAACAATCTGCCTCCTTATTTTATCCAACTCTGCCTCTTTAAGTCAAGTTTCCAGGCTCTGATTGGGTCCCGACTTTTGATACTGGTCCCCTTCCCCCAAAAAAGTGATAGGAACGCAAGATGGGACTTCCTAGGTGAAAAGGGAAGTTTTTGGGAGTCTTTGCCCCGCACTTATAGGGTTTCTGGGGTCCCCTTTTCCCTGTTTCTTTACAGCATGTACATTTGTAAATAAAGCGGATCCGGGGGTTTCTTTTGCCCCTTTGGTTAAGTCTTTGGCGTCTTCTCTCTTTTCCCGAAGTCTTTCCAATGGAGCGCTATGCCCTGAACCCAAAACCGACGGACAGGTGAGGTCACAGCAAGGCCCGTCTACAGGTGAATTCGCGGCCAAGGCATGTCTGTCAAAAGCCGCAAACAATTAGGGCTAGTGACAGAACCTCCACTTCCAGTGGCAGTTTACCCTACATCACGGGAAAGCCTGCAGGACGAGCCATGCTTAGGTTGCCCCTTTGTTTTGAGCTTTTCTTGAGGACGACTCAGTGCAACAACAGCCACCACCACCACCACCACCACCTTCTGTCCACGTATGTTCATCGAGGCATCAGAGGAACAGGACTTCCGGAAGAGGCCCCCGGATCAGCTCCTCCAGAATGGTCCAGAGAAGAGGAAGCATCCAGAAAGAATGTTTCTTCTCGGGTAGCCCGCTTCAGGTCCCCATCGGCCTCAGAAGCCTTCCTTTTTTCTGAATCCATGCCCGGTGGGGCATCTTTCAGGACCCTTTGGCCACTGGCGACCGGCTCCCACGACCAGCAATCATCCTCACCCCCATCAAGGGCGGTGTGGCCCCCGTCACCCCCTGGACCCTGCGCGCTCTCCCTCCCTTGCACCTCAGGGTGACACAGCGGTGCTTCCTGGCCTTCCTCAGTGTTGGGGCTGAAGGTGACCAGGCTGTCCTTCTCCTCCTGACGGCACGCCTTGGTCCGCACACCCACGGCCTTCAGGATCGTGTCCATCTGCTTCATGTAGTCCAGGTGGCCGCTCACCTGCAAAGAACCACAGCATGGAGTAAAGGGTGGGGAGGGAAAACAGGAGGACAGGGGCTTTTGAAGGGCAGGCATCCACCCCAGATGGATTCTGGGAACTGTAGTCAAACAGTGTGGTGGTTGTTTTTATAAATGCACCCCAAGACTTGTTGCACGAAGACCGAGAGAGCGATACTGTACGTACGACGGACGAAAGATCCACATCCACCATCCGTCGGTCGTCCAAGCCGACTGGCTGAAGGCCAGCGACACTGAGTTGAGCCGAGGACATCCGGTACACGAAGCCCAGTAGCCAGTCTCCTCTGGATCATCAAAACAATAACAACAACAAAAGGTGGAGAGCTGAGAGGCAGCGTGGTATAGTAGTCAGAGGAAGAACACAGACTTGAGAAGAGCCGGATCGAATACCCAACCAGGTGCAAAATTGGCTGTGAGATCCATTCGCCCGCCCTGGTCTACCTTGAAAGGTCGTTGTCGCAATCCGCCACACCTGGGGTTCAGCTACTCCCACCAACCTCCCCCTCTCTTCTAAAGGTGGGCAGCCTTGCCTGAACGCCACACATGCTAGAATTTTCCCTTGCCAAGTTTCAAGCGTCCAGATTTTTGCACCCTCTCTTCCAAAGAAGCCAATCAATACATTTTCTATAAGAAACAAATCTTGTCTCCTGCTGTTCCCAAGGCTAGGACCCGAGCTCACAGAGCAAAATAACCAAGAGAGAGAGGAGAGAGAGAGAGAGAGAGAGAGAGAGAGAGAGAGAGAGAGAGAGAGTTGATTAAACATTAGTATGAACTTTGCAAAGAAGAGCGCTGACTAGCAGCAGAAAAGATTCTTTTGGGACACGGCGGTTTATCTTTCCTTGCAAGTTTTTATATCCGGATTGGACAGCCATCTAGACGGGACGCTGCAGAGTTTCAATGCTGGCACAGGGTTGGACGAGATGACCCCTGAGTGCCCCTCCATCTCTACACCGCTATCGTTCCCTAACAAGCATCCTGGTTTTAAGGCCGACGAACCTGCAGTAGCCGTTGATAATCCGTCCGGACACCACCTTGCAGATGGGCTTCCAGTGCTTGGCGTCTCCTTCCACCGGGGCTCCCAAAAGGACAACGTCTTCTATGATTCCCCTGCAGTCTGAGAAGGGCAGACCCCACTTGCTGAGTGTCATCGAGAAGTCTTGGGGGGAAACACAGCCCTATCTCAAGGGCTGTTTAGGTGCCTTAAACACATCCGATCTCGCCTGATTTCAGAAGCTAAGCAGGGTCAGCCCTGGTTAGTACTTGGATGGGCGACCACCAGGGAAGACCAGGTGCTGTAGGAACCTGGAATAGGGACTGGCAAGCCACTCCAGTATTTCCTGCCAAGAAAACTCCATGGACATGGGGTCATGAAGAGTTGGTCATGACTGTAGCGAATCAGAGGTCAAAAAATGCGGCCAATGCTTATCAGTAATAGAGGGAATCATGCTCGAAGTTTATGGTCACGGTGGACAACTATCCACCAGATCTGCTTTGCTTTGAGATGGATGGGAAAGGCCCCTTAGAGGCTCCTTACAATCCCATCATTCTAGCATCCTGCGAGTCCAGGATTTGTTGACGACTACAGGAAGTCAGATTTTAGCTGAATATCCAGGAAAACTTAACTGTTCGAGAAGTACAACAACGGAAACCAATTCTTTTAGGGGGAGGTGATGCGCGATCCAGCGCTTGGAGGCATTCCAGACAAAAACGCAGGCAACCATCTCTCAGATCTCCTTTGATAGCCTTATAGACCCTGTCCAGTTGAGTTATCTTACGATTCCTACAAAGAACATTTCCTTTTCTCTGCCGTTAGCACTGGATAATTATTTGCCGTTGCCAAAAAATCCCCCAAAGCAGAGAAGGTGCACTAACCAAGACGGTCGGAGATTGTGGGGGTTCCTACCAGTGGCCTGAGTTATCACCAGGTCATTCCCCAGGCACCCTTGTTGAATTTAACCTTCCCCTGCGTCCACATTCAGCAACCCAGGAACCCCATCGCCAGAAGCAAGAATTCCCTTCGGGCAATCATCAACACATTTTGGAGAGTGTGAGGGCCACGACGCCAGCGGGAGGAAGTGGGCGCCGCCGTTGGCGGCGTGACGTCCAAAACCATCACACCAGGTTTCTAAAACAGTTGCCACCAGGCCTGTTTCTTTGGGAGGGATTTTTTCCTTTTCTTTTTTGGCTGCTCGTGAGATTAATTGGTACAAATTGTCCCGATGGAGCCGTCTGTGACAAGGAAGGCAAAACGGCAACAGAGGCAGAACAGTTGGGTTGCTAATGACTCAGTCCGGTTATTTTTCTTCTCCCCCCCCCCCTCCTCCTTTCCAGCCAGCGTGACGACCACATTTCTTTCGTTTTTAAACTAAAGAGGTGGGTTTTTTTTAAAAAAGAACTATAAGTACCATAGATCAGGGACACATGGTTTCCTTATCAGGGGCAAACTGTCAAGGGGGCAAAAAAGCAACCACCAACAGACAGGGAAGGTGTGTGGGGGGGGGCTTTAAGAAGTCACCTGTGTCCCTTCATGCAAGGAGGTCATAAGAGCATACAAACCTAAGAAGAGCCCTGCTGGATCAGGCCAAAGGCCCATCTAGTCCAGCTTCCTGTATCTCACAGTGGCCCCACCAAATACGTCTGGGAGGGCACGAGACTAGATCTCTGTCTCCTGATGTCACTCCCCTGCATTTGGTCCTCAAAGTACCCCGGTTTTTTAAGCCTGGAGATGACACATCTCCATCATGGTTTGTCACCTGGGATGGACTTTTCCTCCAGGAATCTGTCCAATCTCCCTTTTGAAGGCATCCAGGCCAGATGCCACCACCACCACATCCTGTGGGAGGGAGAAAAGGCTGGGGAATATCTAAGCAACACCCACTACCAGGCGGAAGACAAAAGAAACTGCATTCACACTTGTTCGTGGATTACGGGACCTGTGGTTCACAAAAATGAGGCTGCTTTTCCCAAGCTCTAATGCAAAGGTGTCATTAGACTCATCCTTTGCTCCTTTTAGGCTGTTCCTTCGTGGCCCAGGCGGATAACCCCAGGAGGAACAGCTAAGCTCAGGAAGTGCAGAATATCAAGCCACAGTTTTGACACCAGCTCAGAAATTATTTTCCATTGCCTAAGGCATTCTAACAGGCTGGTTCGGTCTGTGGTTCTGCTGGTTTTCTTTCCCCAAACGACACACCCCTACTAGGAACTCACTGTCACGGTTGTGTTCATGGTTTTTTAATTGCTTCAGCCACAACGATATATTACCCTGGTGTCTGCAACGATGATGGGTCATTAAGAAAACTATTTTAATAATGGAATTAATTTTCAAAATTAATCCACAGAACTCTAGCACGGAGTGGTTTACAAAAGAGGGATCTGTGCAGGGTCCTGAAAATTAGCCAAACCATCATGGGGCCCTTCATATGACAGGATTTACTCTGGATTTACGCTCTTGAGGTAGAAACAGCGACTGGAGAAGTTACATTTTTTAAAATAGATGAATACTCAAGACAGCTCTGTTTGGATGGACTGAAGATTGGACCGCTTGCTTCATGCATACACCAACGAGGGATCAAAGCTCTGAGCTGTAACTCGTTTAAACAACAAATATATTCTTGGGTGGCCCTTCCCAGTCCTTTTACCTTTCTCTTTGGCCATTTCTTGGAGGCAGAAATAGATGACCCGGGCACCGAGGCTGAAACCGATCAATGTGACCGGCCGCTTACCCTGGAGAGAGAGAGAGAGAGAGAGAGAGAGAGAGAGAGAGAGAGAGAGAGAGAGAGAGAGAGAGAGCAAAATGACTACAACAACCCAGAATCCAGCCTCCACCACCTGTGTTATTTTCAAAAGAGCAGTTAAGTTTCTAGCCCTCATGCATGATCTTTTGCAGCCAAACGCCCAGCGGAAGAAAGCTGGCCCTTTCTGCCTTGGAAGCAGAGGCTTTTCTAGCCAACGGGGGTGGGGTGGGGTGTGGGGGGGTGACCAAGATCACCTTACGATAACGCTCCTCTCCCTGACCGAGGCTGGTCTCTTACCTGGTGCCGGCTGAGGAGGATCTGGGCCAGCTGCTTGCCGACTTCGGCCGAGCGGTGGAGACACACCCCCCACGGGTTGTCGATCACGCCGGCCACGGTGAGCAGGGAAGCCGGCCAGGTCAGAGCCGTGATAATCCCTGCCGAGAAGCAAAAAACGAGGGCGGGTTGATGGTGCAGGTAGCGGCGGGGACAGGGAGGAAAGCAAACCAGACTGGACCTCAACCCAATCCGAATCGTGGGAAGTGAAGGCTGCTGCCGGTCGGTGACTCACCCGCCAAGACGGTGTATTTCAGGGCTTCCTGGGCCACCATGTTCATTAGCCCGTTCAGCAGCGTGTCCATGGCGTTCCCCAGTTCCAGCAAATATTTGGACTCCCAGGCTAAGCAGTACTGCTCTTTGGACTGGCGCAAGCTGCTCCATGGGGCCGTGAAGCTCCCTGAAAAGACGAAAAGGTTGTCACCGCAAGGGACACCACACACAATGCCAAATCTAGCACAGGATGGCGCAGCAACGACCGCGACCGATTAGGGCAGGGAAGATCCTGGCGCTTGCCACCCGACCCTCCCCCCCAAAACCGGCTTCTGGATTGAGCCGGAGAGAGTCAAAAGGTCTTCTTCACCCTTTCACCCAGGGACCTTCCAGCACCTCCCGGGGGGGAATCAGCCCTGGACTGGATAATAAAACGGGTGTGAAAATCAAACAGAAGCGCTCGTGAAAAGGACTAAAAAAAAAAACACGCACGCAAACACACCCGGTTTTCACGAGACGTTTAATGAGAACTGCTCGTGGAAGGTAATTTTTGTCCAGGACAGAGGGATAAAAGAACACACACACCCGTGCAATGTTGGTGTTGGGTTGGTGTTGCATCTTTAAGTGTATTTGGGCTTTGCTGCTCTTAGTCCAGACCTTGAAGCACATGCTGGGTTGTTGTTTTTAAAATCGATTTGGCGTGTTTAATGTGAAGATGTTGATTTATATACCCACCCATAAAATGAGTGGGTATATAAATCAAATGAAGAAATAGAATAAGCAAAACATGTTTATTCCAGTGCGGCACAGCTGTTAGTGGAAAGAGGAGGCAGAAAACTTAGAGCCTTTTCACACGACCCCTAAACTCCGCGGCAAATGGCTCCCAGCTCCAGAGCTTAAAATTGTTTCCCCACCAGCTCCGGAGTTTACAGAAAATTAAGTGCGACCACGCCCACCTAAGCGCGTCCCAGCGCACTTTTCATGTACCTGCTCTCCGGGGGTGAAAAATCCCTGATGCGGATCTAAGGTAGAGTGTGCCGGGCTCTCCTGGCTTCTGTTTGTTGTTTTTTTGCCCCCCCCCCCCTTTAAGAGATCTGAATGCAGTGCCGGGATGGCAGAACGGAGGTAAGCCGGCATTCTTTTCTTTCTTTTTTTCTCCCTCCCCTCACGCAGCCAGCAGCCAGGAGTGCGGAGGGGGTGGGAACGCAGGAACAGCGACAAACCCCTAAGATCTCTGTTCCGAATTTAAGTGGCCAGCGGATCTTAGGGGTCGTGTGAAAAGGCTCTTAGGTTCAAATCTCCCTTTGGCAATGGAAACAAGCAGGTCAATTCAGATTGGTCATACTACCTCCCCTGGTCTACTCAGAGGTAAACTAGAAAGGAGAATTTACTGCCTCGATAGTGCCACAGGGTCCCTGGAGGGTAGGGGTGGATATGACCAATCAATGAACAACAACTAATATAGCGCTGCGTATAAAAACAGTTCGGTCTCCGTCTCCGGGAGGCCCATTGTTGTTAAAATAACAAAAACAAACGGAACATTGCCAGGCCGTTCACTTTCCTGCTATGAGTGGCGCTCTTGGGATGTTACGGAATACCAGCCAACACATCTAACTTCTCAGGGATTGGGCGTTCGGTGCGAGGACGGTCCCGGGCATAAGAGATCGGACTCTTCTTACCGTATTTGCCCGTCAAAAGCCAGCCGGTGACGGCGATCGTGATGTGGAGGTCTCTCCCTTCGGTTAAAGGTAAGAATTCAAACTCGTCGACGGCCCCGACCCGTTTCTTCATTTTGTACCCTACGCGCGCACACACAAAGACACAGCCATAAAATGGAGCTCTTACAAGAAAAAGGGAGGGGAGAGACCAAGCCACAAGGCATGATGTATTGGGACACAATGTTTGCGACCACTCTACCTCATCATGGCCCCCCACAAAGGGCCCCTTCGAAAAGGAAACAGAATATTTCCTTTTCGAAGGTGGCAAAGCGGCGGTGATTCCAAGCCTGAAAAGACCCAAGACTGCTTAGGCCAAAGTGACGATATGGTTTAAATGGCCTCCAGTCTGGACTACTGCAAAGCGCTGTAAGTGGGGCTGCCCTTGAGACAGGGCTGGCTCCCCACTCTGCTACCATTATATGGAATGCAAATGCTGGCAGGATGGTCACCTCTTCAAAACAACAACAACAACAACAACAACAACAACAACAACAACAACAACAACAACAACAACAACAACAACAACAACAACAAACAACAACAACAACAACACATTTGGAAAGAATTATACCTCTAAAAAGATCACACTGGATAAGTTATAAAACTGTGGGGGGAAACACGCAAATAAAGCCGTTTTAAAGGAATGCTCTGAAGTGACCCATGCGGAGTTTTGCCAAGAGACTTTTCCATTTTTAACTGCATGCTTTTGTCCTGCCTCCGAGCGAGATCAGCTGTTCGGCCGCAGGGTTTGTGCAAGCATGCAAAAACCTAAAGGCCGAACTCATGATGCAGGAATGCATACAAACACTCCAGCCGGGATACAAGGAAAAGAAATACAGGAGGGAGAGCTGTGAGGGGGGGCGTCTTGAACCCACAATCGCTGAGTAGACAGGGGCAGGGGTTGGAGTTCAGCTGCAGCCGACTGGAACGACAGCTGTCTTTACACAGGGCTTTTCTCACCGAGGGGTTCTCTGTTTATTTTCAAGCACCTTTCCCTGGCGGGTGGGGTGGGGTGGGAGCTGGCGGGGCCAAACTCTAGCCTTAGGTCCTGTTTCATATATATGGTGTGGCTGGGAGACTTTTCTCAAGACAAGATATGCATTGATATACACTGACTTTTAAATAAACACACACACACACAAGAACATAAGAAGAGCCATGGTGGATCAGGCCAAAGGCCCATCTAGTCCAGCTTCCTGTATCTCACAGTGGCCCCACCAGATGCCTCTGGGAGCGCACAAGACTAGATCTCTGTCTCCCAATACCACTCCCCTGCATCTGGTCCTTGAGGTACCCCGGTTTTAAGCCTGGAGATGACACGTCTCCCTCATGGTTTGTCACCTGTGACGAACTTTTCCTCCAGGAATCTGTCCAATCCCCTTTTGAAGGCATCCAGGCCAGATGCCATCACCATCTCCTGTGGCAGGGAGTTCCAGAGACTAACAACACGCTGGGTGAAAAAAATATTTTCTTTTCTCTGTTCTTACTCTCCCAGCCCTCCATTTGAGGATATGTCCCCCTAGTTCTGACCCTCTTTCAGGCTCAGCTTTGGAGGGTGAGGAATGTGCCTCAGCCCCCTCTCACCCGTCAGTCCGGCTCCTGCTGCACCAAAGAGCGAAGCCATGACGGCGATCCCAGCGGTGGAGCCCAGGGCAGCCGCCCCGGCGCTTCCAATGACAGCCCCTGCCCCGGCAGCTACCAGAGGGGCAGCCAGGCCCCCGGTCAGACCTAGAGAAAAACACACACACAAGCACAACTTTCACTTCCATAGGAATCTGTGGATGGCCAGTCCTTTGGCTCTCAGGGGTCCTGGCCAAGGCTAGGAATGAAACCACCACCATGTATTTCTTTTGAGGTTCTTCCTGCCAAGGACTGGGACCTTCCACAATGGGGAGGAAGCCATGACAAAGAGGGGGAAACCGGGGTGTGTGGGGGGTTTTGCTCGCTCACCGATCGCCGTCCCGCCACCGACAGTGGCCAGGCCGATCAGAAGGTACCTCTTTAGCTTCTTCCTCCTCTCCTTCTTCTTCCGAGAGGCTTCTGCTGTTCTGAAAGGGGAGATCGGTTGGGTCTATCGGGATCGGGGGGGGGGACGAGGGCCTGAGCTCCCTTGGCCGCCTTCGGCAGAACAGCCCTGTGTCCCCCACCCCCACCCCTACCCCACCCACCTCCCATGTGAGGCTGCTCTCTGTGGAGTTGAATAGAGCTTGGGAATTCTTGGGGCGCCAACTCCCAGAATATCCGCCCCCCTCCAAGGTGGTGTGGCCTCCCTCCCAATTCAACCACAGAGCAGACCCCACAGTCAGAATTGAGGTGAAATGATTAAACCGCCAGGGGATGCTAAAAGGTAAAGGTTCCCCCCCGCGCATGCGTGCTAGTCGTGTCCGACTCTAGGGGCGGTGCTCATCTCCGTATTCAAGCCGGAAGAGCCAGTGTTGTGCAAGTCCATGGCCATGTGGCCGGCATGGCTGCAAGGAAACACTGTTTTTACCTTCCCACCTTTTACGGCGGTACCTATTTATCTACTTGCATTTTACATGCTTTCAAACGGCTAGGTTGGCAGGAGCTGGGGTGAACAGCGGGAGCTCGCTCCACTGCGTGGCACCCGGGATTCGAACTGCCGAGCTGCTGACTTTGAAGTCAACAGTGTTCGGAGCCTTAGTCCACTGAGCCACCACGCCCCTACTCCCAGACAAAAGCTGAGTCCTTCTGGATCCCCAAAACAGAAAGCTCAGCTTTTTCTTAATATCCTTTTTCTCCCCCCAGCAGTGAAAACACCAAAAAACGCCAGGTCAAACCCTCCATTCAGGACAACCTGGAAAGAGGTGGCCAGAGCAGTGTATCCATCAGTCAGACCAGCCCCTGTGGGTCTTGCTGTATCGTCAACACAAGGAGGACACGAGACCACCCGCCACCAAACCGTGACTCCCTTTCCCCTGACAAAGATTTAGAAATGGCAGGTGTCGGAGACAGACGTTACATATAAAATGTCAGCTCGACTTACCCGGAATAGCTTTCCTACTCGTTCGGCAAGCTTGTACAATAAAAGTATTAAAAATAATTATACATCTTAAACAACAGCCGCCGGTTAAAATTCACCGAGCAACGTCCCTTCTGTACCAGAGAACAAGCCACGAAATCAGGGACTCTCCCGCCAGTTTTTGTAATTAAATAATACTCCATCTTGCTATCACACTGTTACTATGTCCAAAGAGGTTAACCATAAAAAATAACCCTGAACATTTAAAATTTGGAAAGATAAAGCCTGTGGCATCTTTAAGAAGGGCAGATTCTTCAAAAACCTTCTACCATCTTAGTGTCTGAGATATTTATCTGAGCGTTGGATTACGATTTGTAGCTTACAAGTGACTTCTTCAAGATGCAAGGATTTTACAAGTTACGACTCACGAAACGTTGCCTAGAATGGACCTATCAAATGTAAAGGTGGCACTAGGATATCCCCCCCCCTTCTTCCTTGCTAATGCATCAAAATAAATACCCCTTCAGAAACAGATTAAAAACACACAGTTAAATATATAACTCCATGCATGCATGCAACAGGATGGCTGGTGTTACTGGGTCGGAACCCTTGTGAACACACAGATGCCTGGGTCGGTCCATCCTGAGTCAAAGGTCTTGAGGGAAAGGGGTCTTACTCTGATTCCTCCTCATTCTCTTCGTTCACGCACTCAAGAAGGTGTACCTCCGCGGCCTCGAGATCCACGAGGGGGATTCTGAGAAGCAAGGTCACGTGGGAGAGAAGCACCCGCGAACGAGCATCGTAGTAACCTGGAACAAAGCCAAGCAAAACGCTCTGCTTATATGCCGCCCCATCCACCACTCCAAGTAGTCTCTGGGCGGTTTACAGTTTCTAATTACAGTAATGCAGGCTACACATTGCCCCCCCCAACCCCCAGCAAGCTGGGTACTCATTTTACCGACCTCGGAAGGATGGAAGGCTGAGTGAACCTTGAGCCTGCTACCAGGGATTGAACCCCAGGTCGTGAGCACAGTTTTAGCAGCAGGACAGGCATTGAAACACTATGCCACGAGGCTCCTAGGATTCAGGCAGATGTTTCTCGGCCAAACACATCTGGACCCCACTCCACAGCTCTTTGTCTCCAGAAGGGGAAACCGGCCATCAGACACTACTTACCATCCTTGAGAGAAAAGGAAACCAAGTCCTGGGAAATAAAATAGAGGAAAAGAGACATTGCGAGTGTATTCAGGAGGTAAACCATTCAAAGTACATTCGTTCATTCAATTTATACTCAGCAAGCCCCTAAAAGACACAGCTCAAGGCAGCTTGCAACCTTTTTTTGAAAAGATTAAGAAAAACCCCTCAGATAAACGCCACGTTAAGCTAAAAATACAATTTAATAAAACCACGTGAGCCTGCCCCACTGTAAAGCCATTAACATCAAAACCCACTTTTTCAATCCAGGGATTTTGTCCGGGAATCATAATCCAGCACAGCTTCTGATGAGTTCTTTATATCATGCCACGTGAATATTCTCACACTCTTCCAAAGAGATCCCGCTTAAACAGCTCCTCCTTACAACGACCCTGCGAAGTCGGCCGGGCCAAAAGGGGCATGAGCCGCCCAAGACGATGGATCCAGTGAGGTTGGTCCGCTGGGACTTACCTGTGCAATGACGGACGGATTTTCTTTCAGGAGGGGCTCCTTCAAAAGGATTTGGACAAAGGTCTCCGTCCCTTCCCCTCCCAAGCCGCTGGCAAGGGCTGCCATGGCTGGCAAGACGGCATCCGAAAGTTCGAGCCACCTCACAAGGTCCTCCACCATTCCTGTCCTGTACGGGCTTTGGAAACAAGACCAGCAAAGAGCAGAGAAGACTCAAAATCGGCCTTCCAGGGGGAGACCAAAATCCCCCTCGCCACTATTTTAAAGAGCTTATCAGTAAACATGTGAGCCTCCCGTGTGTTCAGGGAAGAACTTCAGTTACTCTTTAATACTCAGAATTTCAGTTACTCTTCCCAAACGTATTACTTTTTTTTCCCTCTTCCAAAATTATTTCAGTCACTCACAGACAGATCGCAAAGTCCACAACCCAGGAAAAGCGCCAGATTCAAAGCACACCAAGTCACTCCAAATGACAATCAGTTTAGATGGGTCTAGATCAGGCAAGCCCAAACTTCGGCCCTCCTGATGTTTTGGACCACAACTCCCAGAATTCTAAGCTTAGGTTGTCAATGGGAAAGGAACTGTGGGAGTTGTGATCCAAAACATCTGGAGGGCCAAATTTTGGGCATGCCTGGTCTAGATGGTTGCTCTGCGCCTCCAAGTCAGAACGGATACAGGGCTCCCAAAGCAAGCAAGGTATTTAAGGAGTCATTTTTAGGGTCTCCGCAGCTCAGCAGGGGATTCAAAACCAGGCCTTCCGAACTTCAGTCCGACACGCTGCCCACTAACACCACACTAGGAATCCCGTGTGCATATAAACGAAAGAATATCAGCACACAATAAATCATGACCACGTTTAGCTGTGTGATACCTCTGCTGCCTGTTCCTGTTCCATTCTCTTTTTCTGCAGGGAAACTCTGATTTCTCTAACAAGCTAAGGAAACGGTTTCCAATTTGGAAACACTTCTGCCTTCCCAAAGAAAGAAGTACTGTAAATGACAATTACAAATTTTAAAAAAAGGAATGACTGCTACATTTGTAGCCATGACCTCTTGTCACCGTTTTGCGAAAGGTTCACGGTGGCCTCTTCGCTATGGCACAAAGAACTAGTGCCTCTTATTTACTCACGATTCTTCGTGTTCAGGAAATAAGGAGGCCAGAGAGATGGCGCAAAGAGCGGCATAAGCAAACTTCCCCGGCTCGCCCAACTGCTTCCCGATACCCTGCAAAGGTTCTCCTCTGTTCTCCTCCTTCTCGGCTGGCCCAGCCTGCCGTCTCCATGGCCTCCAGCGTTCTTGGTGGCTGGTGGCCATTTCCACTAGCCACTGCATCAGAATGAGAGAGAGAGAAATTTGGAGAATAAGCGTGTAAGGGAGAGCGTAGGAATAAGCCTTGCTGGCCTGCTGGTTCATACGATTTATATCCCGCTTTGCTCAAAAGAACTGGCATCCAAAGCGATTCAGAACCAGGTGAAAAAGAAATACACCTAAAAACAGATTTTAGCAAAACAGGGCTGGATGCAAACACAGAGGAGCATATTATGTGAAAAGGCAACTGGATGGCCTATCCTAGGAAAATATTGCTGAATCCAGAATTTTTAAAACACACTGATTTTTTTTTTAAATGCATGAGATTGACCCATTAAAAGTCCTTCCCTGTCAGGAGGGATGAATAGTGTTATTTTTTTAAGGGTGGCAGTTTAAACTCAAGGCTGAGCTTTCTAAGGCCTCCGAGGCTATATTTTGGGGGGTGATGCTGCCTGTGCCCCCCACCCTCCCACGTGGACGATGAGCCTTTCATTTCCTCATTGTTCCATTTCTGTGGGTTCCATTTCTGTGGAAAGTCACATCCTTAGGTGACACCCAAGGAGGACAAAGTGCACACGATCAAAACAAAATAATAAAACGGAATCACTCCTTCGATTGACAGAGGAACGGAGAGGGAGAAAGACAACAAAAAAACATGTCCCTACACGTGACACCCGTCTCCACACGCTTTTTGCTTTGGCACATAGCAGTTTAACTTCAATTGCCCCAGACTATTTTGAGCTTTCAAAAAGAGATATACATGTTTTTTTTTTCCTTTTCTTTCCCTGCCAGCTGGCATCTCCAGTCCACATCAGTCCTGTAAACACATCCTATTCTCTATTTGATGTTTGGCGTGGCAAATAATCTTTAATGATTTAAACAAATGAAATTATTTTTTTTACTCCGCCTTAAGTCTTCAAAAGTGTTCGAGGCGGCTAATAGGACAAATGAAGAGAAACAAGTCTGAGCCCCGAAAAAACTTCAGAAGGGCAACGGATGGATCTTCCACCATCTCTCTTTTTTCATCTGATCTTCCTCACAGGACTGTTGTGATGATCAAGTAAGGTCAAGCCATAAGCAAAAGGTGGTGCAGAAGACAGGAATAACCCTGAATTCAACTACTAAAACTTAAATCCACAATGCTTTTTTCGGGGTCAAGCTGCTGAATGGCTAAAATACCACACAGAAAGGCGTTATTTTTTCCTAGCTTCTTGGTCATTTCGAACAGGGCGGCACTTTTTAAAAACAGTCAGATATAGTTTTAACATCTTGGCTCCTGGGTCTTTATAGACATGCAATTGTCTATGACGTATTCCTCCCTGCCCTGCTTCAGCTACGAGATGACCTTACATAAGAACATAAGAACATAAGAAGAGCCATGCTGGATCAGGCCAAAGGCCCATCTAGTCCAGCTTCCTGTATCTCACAGCGGCTCCACCAGATGCATTTGGGAGTGCATGAGACTAGATCTCTGTCTCCTGATACCACTCTCCTGCATCTGGCCCTTGAAGTACCCTGGTTTAAACCCTGGAGGTTACCTTGAGTTTCCAGCAAGCGTCAGAAACTTCTATTTATTTTCACAGCTCTTACTATAATTTTTTTACAGCATCCCACACCTTTATTGCCTGGTTATTGACACTAGCCTGAAGGGCAGTTTGTCGAAGTTGAAGGTAAACACTGCGTCCAACGGTTTTAAAATAGAGTGAGAGTGAGAGAGAGAGAAATACAACCTTCCCTTCGTGTGCGCACACCCTTTACTGCACAAAATCCAAACAGATTGGTGTTGTGCCATGATGCAAAATAGACTACAGTGGACCCTTGTATAACAAACAGCTTGTATAACATAAACTTTGTACAACATAAAATATTCTGGAGATAGGGGAAATTTGCTTAACAGAATCGCCTATGGGCCAAATCCGTACAACATAAAAATGGGATTACTCCATTTTCAATGCATTCCTATGGGAAAATTGTATAAAGGAAATTTTGCTTAACATAATTTCATTTGGAACGAATTAATTCCTTTATACAAGGTACTACTATATATAAAAGACTGGGGGGGGGTCACTCCCCTCCCTGCAAAGAACTCCAAGGACAGACTGTAGCTTATTTCTCCATCTCAACCTGCAAAAATTAGGTTTTCATCTAATTAATTGCAGAGAAGACCTATCAAAGGAGCTACCAGACTTGCACTCAAGTCAAGAGAGTTCCTGGTGACCCTTGCTTTTGTTTCATCTCATTCTGATTCCTCTCAAAAGGGATGTGATTCAATGTAACACTGCTTTGTGTGTGTTTTCTTCCAAAAATTGTGGCGATTTCTCCATCCCATGGGTTGTGGATACTACTTTACCTTCTGCTTTAAGGATCCGAACAGACACAGTAACGCTGAGGGGAGTAAATACAAACACGGCAGTTCTGTTAGCAACAAGCAAAAAGAGAAAGGAATAAAAACATTTTAGTTCTTTCCACCCAGGCTGGGCTTTTATGCAACAATGAAACCACCTCACGTGCAAGCTTTTCTATTTCTGCAATTGCAACAGAGGGCTTGACAAGGCTTAGAATTGCAACCCTCAGAAACCCCACCCCCCACCCGGGGTGGGGATTATGGGTGTTGTAGTCCAAAAGAGAAACTTTCCCAAGTTCCATGAACAAACGCCTTCAACCTAAAAATGCAACGAGCCAGTCTTATTTATGGATGCCACATGCCCTAATTTACTGCTGTTCACCCCACCACACACACACACACACAAAACCCTATTTCTTTTAGGGGCAAAGGAAAGCTTGCAATACTCCTTATTTGGGGTCGGTGGTTGATATAAAAACCCAGCCCTGAGTCCTAAATTCCCAATTATGAGGCGACCCCCCCGCAAAAAGCCCGCCCCTTTGCACCGCCCCCCATTCAACCAAGCCCTACCTGGCCGTCCTGGAGGCGGGGAAGGGCCGCCGCCGGGGTCCGAAACGTAGCCGCCTCCCCTTCACCCTGCGCCGGCCCCGCGCCCACGCAAGCCCGAGGCTCGAGGAAGCCGCCTAGGCCTGCTCGGCACGGGCCGCCGCGGGAGGGGGCGATTCCGGAGAGGGAGTTGCGCACAGGAGGTGACGTCAAGGCCGCAAGGAGAACGGCAAGCTACGCCAAATCCGCAGCGGACCAAATCCGGGAATCTCTTATCAGCCCTGTGGGCTTTTAAAAGGCTGACGTCTTGAAATAATTTCATTTGGGGGAGGAGATCAAGCATGCAAATCACTGGCATTTCCCCAGGAAAGGGAGTTTTTTAAGATTTCAAAGAAGCCTGCATAACTTTAATGGATTTTTTTAAATTTGCTTTTTAACCTCTCAGTGGCTACATTTCCTTTAACTGAATTTAAAAATAAATCAGAGGGGGAAAAAAGGATCTGAAAGCAAAGAGAAGGGAGGAAATGTTTCCAGGAAAGTGCATTTAAATCAGATGCACAGCCTGGCTGCATTTCATGGACTGTCAGCAATAGGTACAGCCCCCCCCCCTTTTCACCAAAACCCTTTAAAATCCACTCCCAAACTGTGCCAGTCCAGTTGCACACCTCAAACAAAGAGTTATTTTGGAAATAAGCCTGATGTAATTCCCCATGCAAACATATGTATGCATTTAAGCAGCATCTGGCCCACCTCTTGTGAAGTCACGGTGAAAAGATAAAATTTTAGGACCTTTGGACCGGTTCCGCGAACCGGCAGGCACTGCCAGCGGAAGCCCAGACAGTCACAAGCACACCGGTTTTTACCCCGTTCAAAAATACCCAACCGTTCCCGAGTTATCGGGCAAAAAGCGGCTTGCCCCCTTCGGCAGCCAGGAAAAGCCTTGGGACGCGCTGTAGACTGGAAATTGGCTTGCGGGAGGCTTCCAATTCACACCCTCTTCAAAAGTAACCATTTCAAGTACCTCTGCGGCAGGATAATTGCCGCTGGGGACTAGTAACTCAGCAGGGAGGCTAGATAAGCCTAGCCGCGCGCCTCCACCAATCAGAGCCCCAGCGCCCCAGCCTCATCCATCAATGTCTAGTTAATTTCCAACCATAAGGGGGCGCTGCGGGAGACTTTTAAACTAATAAACTAGCAGCCAGCCGCTCCTCTGCCAGCCCCCACCTTTCCTTCCGATTCCAATATCTTCAAAGGGAGCCGGTTTGCTCCTCCACTTCTCCCCCCTCCCATCCAGTCCCAATGCAAACCTATGGAGCTTTCAACTCCATGCTTTCCTATGGAGAGCAGGCGACCCTCCGAAACCTCGATAGATCGGTGATTTATGGCGGAGGTTTCGAGCCTACCTCCCAGCGTCCTTTAACTCTTTCCTGCCCTCCACCATCTAACTGTCCCTGCTCCCTCGTTAACCCCTCCTTGGCCGTTTCCTCTCAGATCTTCCAAGATACCTTAACTCTCTTTCCCTCTCTCCTCTCTTGGTCCTTTCCTTTTGGGTTCTCTATAACTCCATTACCCTTCCTCCTCCCATTGTCCATTCACTCCAGGAGTTCTCACAATATATTAACCCTCACCTGTCCAGTCCCTCCCTGCTCACCTGTTCCAAATCCTGAGCCTTCCCCTGCCCTTGTCACCCCCTTGGTCACCCAAAGGACCTGCCAGAGACCCTGTAAGCCCTGAAATGAGTTGTATAAGTCCTAGACTGGTTCATACTTCCTTCATCCAGACTAAAGGAGGGAAAATCGCCACTCACACTGGTCTCCTTGCAAAAGCATTGGTTTCCTTACCCACCCTCAGCACTAGCCAAGAACACCAAAGGCTTTTCCTTCTTTCCTCTCTGCTCTCTCCTTCTGACTTTCCCTCATTTCCATCGATTCATTTCCCCCTCCACCCCAAATCCCATCAACTGGGGCTAAGGAGAAGCGGTGCACAGACGACTCGAAGATGGTGGGTCCCTGCATGGCTGGAAAGAGGTTGAAGCCTCCATCATCACCTGGATTCCTGCCACGTATTCTCAACAGCTGCCTTCCAGGGATCAACACCTCGAATAGCATGCCATCCGATTGTCATCAACGCCCAAGGACATTTTCATTGTCTCATTTGCACCTGGAGAGAACTTGTATGTTCACATCTGCACTCCCTGAAACCATGAGGCCACTCCTATAGAATTTACATCCTTGTGCCTTTACACCATTGTATCTTTCCAGCACGCCTGAACATAATCCTATTATGACTTGTGTCCCCATGCCATTGTGTCTCCTAAATGTTTGTGTGTGTGTGGGCCCCTCAATCCCTCCTACCCCCCCCCCCCACTGATGTTGGTAATTGCTTTCTGCCACCTCCTATTGACCAGCCGATACTTCCAGTTTACCAACACCCAAGGACAATGCCACACTTCCCCAGGCCTCCATTGAGGCATTCTGTCTGGTATTTGCATAAGCCCTGATTGCTGCCAGGGGCTAGCCAGGACCGCCCCCAACCAACCCCCCCGACCCCTTCTGATTCCAGGACTGCCCCCAACCAACCCCCCGACCCCTTCTGATTCCAGGACTGCCCCCAACCAACCCCCAACCCCTTCTGATTGGGACATTTTGAACTGCCCCTGACCAATCTCTGGGATTGGTACCGCCCAGGGAAAGGAAGGGGGAAAAGTCAATAAAAGTTGGAACCCTTTGTGTGTTCTGGGTCGGACATCTTAGCCCGGTTGGAAGGCGGATGTCCACCTACTGTTCTTTATTGGGCTCAATAAACTCAGTATTCCTCGGATTTCTCGCGTTGAATCTTTATTGGCTTCAGTTGGGATTCAGCGGACTTCAGTGGGACTAGCCCATCTGAGAACCAGTTTCTAGGCCTTTTTTGGGTCTTTTCATTGGCGAGCCAGGCAGGAGGGGAAGGGGTTAAAACTCCCCAAAACCTCTCTGTGGCCACCTCCAAATTCTTTGGCCCTGGTTTTTGGGAGCCACCTTTCCAAGCGGCTTTAAAGGTAAAACTGGGACTGGTCAATTCCCTTTTTGGCGCCACCTGGCCATTTGCTGGGAAAAAGGGAGCTGAACTTGCCCAGCAGACCCTTGCAAGCCCCGGACGAAAGGAGGAGAAATCCGAGCTAGGGTTTTTTTTCCTTCACAGCGATCCAGACGAAGGACAGAGCCAGGAGTCTGAACCAAGGACAGCGCACAGAAGCCTGGTGAGAGCTCTATTTTGGGAATTGTGGAATTGTGGGACGCCCTGGACTCCTTTAGGTGTGCCCCCAAGAGCTGTTTTGGCCCCTTTTGGGTGGGGGGAAGAGGTTTTTTTCCTGCATTCAGGACCATCACACCAACATAAGGCCACCGCTTGTGCCACGAGCATTAAAAATAAGAAATTTAATTGGACAATACGCTCGGGGAGAAAGAGGTACTGCTAGGCAGGCCTTCGCAACCGGCTGGCAGGGCGAGATCGCGAGCGAGACGGGAGTTGACGAACTCCTGACGAAGTGTACTGAATCATTAGGATTCGGACCTCGGCAAGCAACGTCTCCCGGATCTGGGGGGGTTCAATTGGTCTAGGAACCGAATTGACCCAGGGTACATTGTTTAGAATTGTGTGAGGGAACTCCCCGACTAACTAGTGAAATGGGGAACGAGCTGTCCACTAATGGAGGTGCCAAGACCCCGCTTAAAAGCGCCTTGGACCACTTCCCCGGCCTTTTGGACCCGGGGACAAAGTGTAGGAAGGAGAAATTGGTAAAATTGTGCAGGGACGTATGGCCCCTATATCACCTGGGTCAGGACCTTCCCCGATGGCCCCGCGAAGGGACCCTTGGGGAGACCCTCCAACATTTAGAACGCTACCTGTGGCAAAACCACAAGGCAGCAGAATTGCCATACCTGCACATCTTCTATAACTTGGGGGAAGAGGCCACCCTATGCAGGGAAGACGGTCATGAGCCCCAGTTCATAAAGCGGCTGGGGAAGCTCGCAGCGATAGCAGCCCCAGAAGTGAGACCGGCCGCCAGTAAAATTCTTTTCGGGGGAGGTCCTCCCCGAACAAAAAACTCCGAGGAAGAAGACTTTCCACCCCCCTACGTTCCTAACCCCCCTCATCCCCACGGGGAAAGTCCCCAAAACAGGGGCCCCTTAGCTCCCACCACTTCCCCTCCTCCTCCTCCTCTGAGCCTCCCACCTTCCCCCGCAGCAGGGGAAGGGCACCCCACTGTTTCACCGCCTCCTCTCTCCCCCGCCCCTTCTCCCGAAACTGTGAGGCGCTCCGAGCGGGCTCGAAAAGCGCCAGAGAGATTCACCCCAAATACCCCAGGGACCTCTGCCGGGCCGGTAGGGTAGTTCCCCCTCCGGCAAGTCCCGGGGCCGCGAGGTCTGGTTTTTGTCCATACCCCATTCAATACCTCCGACCTCTATAATTGGAAACAGGGGCTGCCTCCCTACCGGGAGAGCCCGCAACAATATGTAGATCTGGTCAATAGGATCATTTCAACGCACCGCCCCGATATCCCCGACCTCTTTTCCCTTCTGTCTGCCCTCTTAAATGAGGAAGAACGCCGCCAAGTAATGGGAAAAGCCTATGAGGCGTATTCCGAATGGCGACGGACTTATATCCAGGGGCTCCCCAGGAGGGACGAGGGAGATAACGGCCCAGACCCCCCACATCCTCCCACTGCAGAGGAGACGCTCTGTTTGAACCCCCCTGCAGATGCCAATGACCCCAATACGGAATTTGGCCGGGTGGTGATAGAGGCAGCGCGCCAAGCCGTCCGAGACGGACTTAAAAAGGGGGTCCCCCGGGTGGTAAACTACCAGAGGGTTTATAATACGATCCAAAGCCCAAGTGAGACCCCGGCTGAGTTCTTAACTCGACTCAAGGATGCCTTTCGTAGGCATACCGATGTAGATCCCGAGGAGCCAGGCAATTTGGCAGCAATTCGGACTACTTTTATAGCGCAAGCCGCCCCTGACATCCGAAAAAAACTACAGAAACTCCCAGCCCCGGCAACTCAGCCGTTGGAAACTCTAATCCAGACGGCTTTCCAAGCCTACTACCAACGGCCGGAGGTAGAGGAGGCGAAATCAGAACAAAAAATGAAAAAGAAAGCCTCTTTACTAGCCGCGGCGATGCAGCCCTACTGGCAGTCAAATCCCGTTCCCGGGCTACCGCCAAGGGCTCCCTACAGGGACCGTGGCCATTGCCTCTCTTGTGGGGCCCCAGATCATTGGGTCCGGGATTGCCCTCAAAGGGGGAACTATCGAAGGGAGTCGCGGGTATTCAATCCAACCCCCCCCCCGCGGCCCCAGGCCCGAGGCTGGCACAATCCTTCTGGAGCGCCCGGCCAATACCCAACTCCCTACCCCCACCCTCCTGTCCAAGCTGAACCCCCAAGCTACCACCCGCCGCACGGCCAAGCCCGGGATCGTGGCGAAGGAACCATCCCCCACATACAGGGAGATCGGTATCCCTGTGAGGTGAGGGCAGCCCCTCTTCCTCAGCCCCGAGCCCTGATGGCCGCTACTGAAAGGGAACAGGAATGACACACCTCCGGAGGCGACCCCCTGTTCCGAACCCCCGAGCCTCTGGTGGAGATAGAAGTAGGGGGTCAAAATACAAGGTTTTTGGTAGATACAGGGGCCACTTTCTCAGTCTTGAATACCCCGGGGGATCTCCCCCTAATCCAGTCCCTCACAACCCCAGTCGTGGGGGTGGGGGGGGAACGATAACCCAAGCTCCAGTCACCCAACCCCTCCCCGTCTCCCATACCTCTCATTCCTTCCTGGTCCTTCCCCGGTGTCCGTTAAACCTCATGGGGAGAGACCTTCTCTGTAAGCTCCGGGCCACCATACATTGTGACCCCGGAGGCATTCGCATTACCTTTCCCTCCTCCCTTTCCCACCTATGTTATGCGGGCTCTCCAGTACCTCAGGACCCACCGCCTTCATGGTCCAGGGTGAATCCCGAGGTATGGTATACCGGGAAGCCAGGGCGTGCTGTCTACGCCACCCCCCACCAAGTTCCTCTAAAACCAGGCGCTCTCCCCGTTTCTATTAAGCAATATCCAGTAAAAGTCGAAGCTCGATTCGGCCTCTTAGATACAATTAATAATTTCCTCAGCGAAGGGCTCCTAGTCCCCATAGACTCTCCGTGGTGCACCCCCATCTTCCCGGTCCCCAAGTCGGACCGGACTTGGAGGATGGTTCAAGACCTTAGGGAAGTGAATAGTCGAACCCAACTACTCCACCCCTATCGTCGCTAACCCCCATACCCTCCTGACCACCCTGACCCGCTCCCAGGTCTGGTACACGGTGATAGACCTGAAGGATGCCTTCTTTTGTATTCCCCTGGCCCCTGAGTCCCAGCCTATCTTTGCTTTTGAATGGGAAGACCCGGTCACTCGGGTCAAATCCCAGCTGGCCTGGACGAGACTCGCCCAAGGATACTGTAACAGTCCCCGGGTGTTCGCCCAAGCACTAGCCAGTGACCTTCGATCTTTCTCAGCTCCAGGGGCCACAATCCTCCAGTATGTCGATGACATTCTGGCCGTTCATTCGGATCGAGACTCGCTCGAAGCCCAATCCATAGCCCTTTTGAACCATTTAGCAACCTGCGGGTATAAAGTGTCCCAGAAGAAAATTCAATGGGTGACACAGGAGGTCACTTATCTGGGATACATCCTTAAGGAGGGTACCCGCCTCATTCACCCGTCCCGAATAAAGGCTTTGAATGATCTGAACCCACCCAAAAATGTCAAAGAGCTTCGGTCTTTCCTGGGTGTCGCTGGATTCGGGAGGCTCTGGGTCCCCAATTTTTCTGTCATGGCCAAGCCCCTCTACAAACTCACTACCCAAGAAATGGCGTGGGAATGGACACGGGAGCACCAAAACGCCTGGGAAGCTATTCGGAAATCGCTGGCTCAGGCTACTGCTTTAGCATTGCCAGACCAAACACTCCCCTTTGATTTGTTTATACACGAGCGGGCATCCATCGCCCTAGGGGTCCTCACGCAACCAGTGGGTCCAGAGCGTCTCCCGGTAGCGTACCTCTCTAAGACCCTTGAACCCACCACCGCGGGGTGGCCAGCTTGCCTTCGGGCGGTGGCCGCAACAGCCCTGCTGGTGACTGAGGCCACTAAATAACAGCTGGGGCCCCCATCCGTGTCCACTCCCCCCATTCCGTCTCTACCCTACTGGAGCAAAAGCTGCCAGCCTGGGCAACCTCCGCTAGGCTGGCCCGCTATGTCTCCCTCCTCTTAGACAACGATGCGGTCACCCTCCATAGGTCCACCTGTCTTAACCCTGCCACCCTCCTCCCTACTCCTTCCGACTTCCCCCAGCATGATTGTCTGGAAGCCCTTTCTGTGGTGGTGGGGATCCGCCCTGATCTGTCTTCCGTCCCCCTAAAATCTCCTGAGCTGACCCTTTGGACGGACGGGTCTTCCTTTATTCAGGGGGGCGCCCGATATACGGGCTTTGCGGTGGTGGGGGAGAATGGCCCGGTACTCATGCAACCACTCCCTCCCCAGTGTTCGGCTCAGGCGGCGGAACTGGAAGCCCTGATAGCCGCCGCCAAATTGGCCTCCGGGCGGCGGGTTAACATCTTCACCGACAGCCGGTACTGCTTCTTGGCAGCCCACACCCATGCGGCCCTTTGGAAAGCCCGTGGGTTTGTGGGAGCAGATGGAAAGCCCCTTAAAATGGCCCCTCTGCTGGACCGACTCATGTCTGCCCTCCTTCTACCCAAAGAAGTGGCTGTGGTTCACTGCCCGGGACACCAAACGGACGAAGGCTTCATTGCAAGGGGAAACCGCCTGGCTGATGCATATGCCAGACAAGCAGCCAAAACCGAAAAGGGGGGGGGGGAATTGTTGCTATGTTTACCCGAACCCACCCCTTTCCCTGTCAGTCCCGAAGGTCCTTCCCCTCTCATCCCTAGATCCCCCGAGTCTGAAAATGCTCCACTCTATTCTGCCCGAGACAGTCTACAGTCCGGTGGGAAGTGGGAGAATGGCTGGTGGGTCGTGAACAATCTCGTACAAATACCCACGGCAATTCTACCTCACCTAGTCCAGAGATTTCATAGCGGGTCCCATTCCTCTGGGCGACACCTATTTCGATGGCTAAAACAGCGTTATTTCCACCCCAATCTCCTGCCTATTTGCAGAACAGTAGCCTCCTCCTGTCTCATCTGCCTCCGGAACAACCCGAGGGGAACTAAACCTATACCAAAGGGGGTTCTACGGAAGGCCACTTATCCAGGGGAAGCATGGCAGGTAGATTTCACAGAAATGCCCAGAGCAGGAGCTAAGCGAAACCTGTTGGTATTTGTAGACCTCTTCAGTGGGTGGCCCGAGGTGATCCCTTGTAGGACCCAGACTGCCAGGGAAGTAGTGCAGGCTCTCGTGGAGCATTTGATCCCCACACACTCCCTACCCCTTGGTCTAGAAAGTGACAACGGGCCACACTTTGTGTCCCAGGTAGTGCAGGGAGTGGCCACATACCTTCAAATTAACTGGTCCCTCCATTCGGCTTACAGACCGCAGGCCTCCGGAAAAGTTGAGAGGTTAAACCAAACCCTAAAAAGGCATTTGGCTAAAATCTGCCAGGAGACGGGACTCAAATGGCCAAAAGCCCTCCCCATTGCTCTTACCCGCATCCGAGCCACCCCCACCTCCCACCTAGGACTGTCTCCCTTTGAACTCCTCTACGGTCGCCCCTTTGTTGCCCTGCCCCCAAAACCGGGCTCTGAGGACCAGGCCTTGCCTGCCTACTTTAGGGAGTTGGAGGGGGTTTTCTCTTCCCTCTCTAAGCAGGTCGCCGCAGCCATCCCACCCCGAAGAGATCTTCCAATCGAAGTCCACCCGGGGGACTGGGTCCTGGTTAAAGAGCTGCACCCTACCTGCCTAGAGGCAAAGTGGTCACCTCCACGCCAAGTGCTGCTCAGCACGCCTACAGCTGTAAAGGTGGAAGGGATCAAGTCTTGGGTTCACCTGTCCCGGATCAAGACCGTTCCCCCACCCGGGGAGGAATGGGCATGTCAACAGCTGGAGCCTCTCCGTCTTAAGCTCACCCGGCGGAGGGAGAAGGAAGCCCCCCCACCTGACCCTGACCCTGTCGCTTCCCTACATCCTCTGTTGGATGAGGAACTGACCGCTGTCTTCCGTACTTGACAGCGGGAGCCAGCCCCCCCCGAGACTCTGCTTGGACTTGCTCCACTTGGACTCATTCTCTTCCTTGTTGGGACCCTTTGGATTCGAACACTGGGACGCTTAAAACTCCCTCTGACGCCCTTAGCTGCTGACTCCACCCACTGCCAGCCTGCCCAGCCTGCCCAGCCTGCCCTCCGGGGGCCTCAGGACCAGCCCGCAACACCCGCCACGCCTCGAGCCCCGCGGTAAGTATTGACTTTCTCTCTCTCTCTCTCTCCCTCTCCTTTTTCATCCTCGCCTATTTCCGAACCTCCCCCGAAACCTCACACCCCATTATGGCCTCCCGTGTGATTTTTATCTTCACTACCTTTTGGATTCTCTCCCCTCTGTCCGGAAAAATATTGGCAGGGTGGGATGCAAACACATTCCACATGATGGTACACAACATGACAGAAACTCTGAATGTCACCGATTGTTGGGTGTGCGCCTTTGGGCCACACCACATACAGGCAGGATGGCCTATCATGCCCACTGCCTGCCTCGAACCACAAGATTGGAACAAAACCCATTTGTATACGGTGACCCAAGCAACCAATGAGAAAGTAACAGACCCGGACCAATTCACCCTCAGCTACCAGCAACACTGGCCCCTGGCGCCCATTTGTGTCACCTGGCATAACCAGCCTACACACAGGGCGTTAGCACATGAGGGCTCACAAATTCCCCTTCCAGCAATTGGGAGATTACCCATATTGTAATTGTACGGTGGACGTGGGAGATCACCCCAGTGGGAAACCCCATCCAACCCCCAGTTGCCTACCGCAATATATTCAACACAACAAACGGGTCAACATGTCCCTCAACCAAATTCAAACCACTTACTCGGCCATCCTTAACGTAGTACTCCACGGCCTACCACAGGGGGTATTTTGGGTCTGTGGTGCGTGGGCAGGACGGGTCCTCCCAGCCGCTTGGAACGGATCCTGTACCTTGGGAACCCTAATGCCTGCTGGTATACAATTTTACCACAAGAACCAGCCTGCTTCTGCATGGGTACCACCTCACCACCTCCATAGACAAAAACGGGCCTATGATGAGAAAAAGGGGTACGACCCTGACCGTACTTTCCTGACAGAGGGAGAACGCTTTGCCTCCATCCTTTTTCCTGCCTGGGGAGTAGCTATAAATGTCCGCCAAATCCGCCGGCTATCGTATCAACTCGAGGCGTTAGCAAATGATACTGCTGATGTGGCCTCCGCTTTACAAACTGAAATAACATCAATTGCGGAGACCCTAGTCCAGTATAAATTAGCGTTAGACTTTTTATTGAGTAGGGCGGGCGGCTTCTGCCAGTGGCTAAATCAAACTCGATGCTGCCATTTTATTGATCAAAGTGGACGCATCACCACGGACATAGCGAAAATTCGGCGCGTTGCCTCCGCCATACAGGCCACCTACTCAGACAACAGCGCTTCCCTTTGGGATTGGCTTACAAGCTGGATTCCCGGCTCTAATTGGCTAAAGGAGGTATTTGTGGGCCTCATTGGACTCTTGGTGATGCTTGTGATTATGAGTGCCGTGATCCGCTGTGCCATTCACTATGTGACAAAACGGTATTCCCTAGTCCGGTAAGGCGAGCCGCCGCCCGCAGCGGCAGGCGACATAAGGCTGCTTGCTGGAAGGTGATCCTGTCGGACACCTTCAACCCGAAAAGGGGGGAAATGTGAAGTCACGGTGAAAAGATAAAATTTTAGGACCTTTGGACCGGTTCCGCGAACCGGCAGGCACTGCCAGCGGAAGCCCAGACAGTCACAAGCACACCGGTTTTTTACCCCGTTCAAAAATACCCAACCGTTCCCGAGTTATCGGGCAAAAAGCGGCTTGCCCCCTTCGGCAGCCAGGAAAAGCCTTGGGACGCGCTGTAGACTGGAAATTGGCTTGCGGGAGGCTTCCAATTCACACCCTCTTCAAAAGTAACCATTTCAAGTACCTCTGCGGCAGGATAATTGCCGCTGGGGACTAGTAACTCAGCAGGGAGGCTAGATAAGCCTAGCCGCGCGCCTCCACCAATCAGAGCCCCAGCGCCCCAGCCTCATCCATCAATGTCTAGTTAATTTCCAACCATAAGGGGGCGCTGCGGGAGACTTTTAAACTAATAAACTAGCAGCCAGCCGCTCCTCTGCCAGCCCCCACCTTTCCTTCCGATTCCAATATCTTCAAAGGGAGCCGGTTTGCTCCTCCACTTCTCCCCCCTCCCATCCAGTCCCAATGCAAACCTATGGAGCTTTCAACTCCATGCTTTCCTATGGAGAGCAGGCGACCCTCCGAAACCTCGATAGATCGGTGATTTATGGCGGAGGTTTCGAGCCTACCTCCCAGCGTCCTTTAACTCTTTCCTGCCCTCCACCATCTAACTGTCCCTGCTCCCTCGTTAACCCCTCCTTGGCCGTTTCCTCTCAGATCTTCCAAGATACCTTAACTCTCTTTCCCTCTCTCCTCTCTTGGTCCTTTCCTTTTGGGTTCTCTATAACTCCATTACCCTTCCTCCTCCCATTGTCCATTCACTCCAGGAGTTCTCACAATATATTAACCCTCACCTGTCCAGTCCCTCCCTGCTCACCTGTTCCAAATCCTGAGCCTTCCCCTGCCCTTGTCACCCCCTTGGTCACCCAAAGGACCTGCCAGAGACCCTGTAAGCCCTGAAATGAGTTGTATAAGTCCTAGACTGGTTCATACTTCCTTCATCCAGACTAAAGGAGGGAAAATCGCCACTCACACTGGTCTCCTTGCAAAAGCATTGGTTTCCTTACCCACCCTCAGCACTAGCCAAGAACACCAAAGGCTTTTCCTTCTTTCCTCTCTGCTCTCTCCTTCTGACTTTCCCTCATTTCCATCGATTCATTTCCCCCTCCACCCCAAATCCCATCAACTGGGGCTAAGGAGAAGCGGTGCACAGACGACTCGAAGATGGTGGGTCCCTGCATGGCTGGAAAGAGGTTGAAGCCTCCATCATCACCTGGATTCCTGCCACGTATTCTCAACAGCTGCCTTCCAGGGATCAACACCTCGAATAGCATGCCATCCGATTGTCATCAACGCCCAAGGACATTTTCATTGTCTCATTTGCACCTGGAGAGAACTTGTATGTTCACATCTGCACTCCCTGAAACCATGAGGCCACTCCTATAGAATTTACATCCTTGTGCCTTTACACCATTGTATCTTTCCAGCACGCCTGAACATAATCCTATTATGACTTGTGTCCCCATGCCATTGTGTCTCCTAAATGTTTGTGTGTGTGTGGGCCCCTCAATCCCTCCTACCCCCCCACTGATGTTGGTAATTGCTTTCTGCCACCTCCTATTGACCAGCCGATACTTCCAGTTTACCAACACCCAAGGACAATGCCACACTTCCCCAGGCCTCCATTGAGGCATTCTGTCTGGTATTTGCATAAGCCCTGATTGCTGCCAGGGGCTAGCCAGGACCGCCCCCAACCAACCCCCCGACCCCTTCTGATTCCAGGACTGCCCCCAACCAACCCCCCGACCCCTTCTGATTCCAGGACTGCCCCCAACCAACCCCCAACCCCTTCTGATTGGGACATTTTGAACTGCCCCTGACCAATCTCTGGGATTGGTACCGCCCAGGGAAAGGAAGGGGGAAAAGTCAATAAAAGTTGGAACCCTTTGTGTGTTCTGGGTCGGACATCTTAGCCCGGTTGGAAGGCGGATGTCCACCTACTGTTCTTTATTGGGCTCAATAAACTCAGTATTCCTCGGATTTCTCGCGTTGAATCTTTATTGGCTTCAGTTGGGATTCAGCGGACTTCAGTGGGACTAGCCCATCTGAGAACCAGTTTCTAGGCCTTTTTTGGGTCTTTTCACTCTGACAGCTGTAACCTGTTCAAGTGAAATACTGCAGTTGTGTTGTAGACTTCACATCTATATAGTTAACAGGGAGTTCATGGGATCTCTGAAGAAAAGGATCTATCTACCAATTTCTTGCGGTTGCGTCTTGCCAAGTCACCCCCGACTTCACGCAGCCCTAGGAATGAACGGTTTTCAAAATGTCACGCCCTCAGCTCTTGGCCAGCTCTTTTCAAACTCAACCCAGTGGCTTCCTTAGGGGGTTGGTCCATCTTGTATTGGCCAACTCGCCGAGGCTTCTCTTGAGCTGCAACAGCTAGTCTTTAAGTCCCTGCTACGCCGTTCTGGCGTAATTTGTTTGTCAGGTTCGCCCGAATCACAGGACCGTCTCCCTGCTACGTAGGCGCATCCCCACTGGCAAACCTCAGGACTAGGCAAAGTCTGAACCAAGCAGCAAATGAGTGCCAATCCACCGTGTAAAAAAAGGGGGGGGTCGCTTTCGTTGGCGCTGCCTGCCGATCTGTGCCCAACCCCTGCCAGTCCTCTTCAAAAGCTGAGCTTTCTGCCAATATCTATTTTTAGCATCTCCCCCCTTTGGTTTGTCAGAGCTTCTTTGATTTCTTTTCTCTTTAAGCGTGAGAATTCGTCCCTCCCATTCTGACCCTGGTTTCGGCTCCAAGGGATGCCTCTGTCATCTGGGACATATTCTATGAAGAGGAAAGAACATTTTGTTTCCCTTTTTATTTTTTTACATTTTTTGTTGTCATGTCACTGTTTGTCATGGGGTGGGGGGTGGATAGAGAAGACAAGGCTCCATCCTGTTCTCTACAATCCTTTCCTGAGGCTGTGAAGTGACTTGTTTAAAAAAAAAAAGGAGATCGATCGGCCGCACTGGCCTACTCCGCAAGACAGGTTTTTGTTTGGAACCTTAAAACCACAGCAAAGGTGAATTCGAACTGCAAGGCGATCCAGGATGGAGAACATCCTTCCACCCAAGGGCCAAATTCATTTCAGGAGGAGGAAATGGTGGAGTGGCACATTTTATGACCAAAGAAAGACAAAGGTGGAACCCCAAATAGCAGTATATTTTGAGCTGAAAGCTCTTAGCGTCAGAGATGTGGGCTTATGAAAGACATTTCCATCTTTGAGAATGGCTGTGTGTGTATGTATGTGTTTCTTGTTGCCAAGTTTTGAATTTCTGGCAAAACTGATTTTTTAAAGGAGCGGTTGTGTGTGTGTGTGTGTGAAGGGGGGGGGGAAATAAAATTCATTAAAATCCAGTGACTAAATTATCCGTATTTTGTATCACCACAAAGGAGAACACACAGACACATTGAAAAACACTTACACTGAGTTAGCATTTGGGAAAAGCAAAAGCAAAAAGGTTATTTAAAAAAAAGACAACTTTTATTTTATTTTAGAAAACATCATATTGACCCAAGCTTGATGGAAGGCAATAACTAAGTGTGGAGATTCCTTAAGATGATCTCTTTCAGGGAAAACAGGTATTAAAGATTTTGGCACACACTATCTTCCTTTCTCACCTGCCTCCCTGCATCTCTCGTTTTAAGAACAGGACTCGGTTGGTCCGATCTGTACATTGGGCTGATGAAGGAAGGCTTAGAGGAGTCCTTCCATTCAGCAGATTCACGGCAAGTCCCTGCTAAGAGTGCCAGGGGAGATGTCTTCCCCTTGTCCATCTTCAGAAGTGGGTTCACGCGACTGTATCACAGCAAAATTGATTGATTGCAAAACTGGGGCTGGCCATTTTTTGCAGGTGTATGAGATCCCCCTACGACTGTCCTCTGAACCATGGCACCAAGAGGAGATCCGAAAATCCATCCCGCTGGGTGGATCCGTATCAGGAATCCCGTTCCAGCTGTTTTCCTCTCCACTGGGAGCAGGCCTTTTGTCGAGTCAATGGCCCCTGATTGTCCATTCGAGAGCAAGACACCCCTGGCCTCACCACTTGCGTTCTCAACTGCAATCGCTCGCTGCCAGCAACTTGTAGCAGGTTGAAGGATAATTTCCTTCCTACGCATGCAGCTAAGGCTGCAGGAGACCAAGAGAGGCACACAGGATGGCTGGCACATCCTAATACCTACGGGTCACAGCATCCACTCGGCAGGTCGGGCTCTGTTCATCTCTGGGGACTCTGCTCTGGACCCAGTCACGGTACAAGACCCGAGAGCTTAAAGCGAGACACAGTGCCAAGGTAGTCCCTCAAGCATCCGATGCCACCTGGCTCTCCTTTTGGGGCCAGGTACAGCCACCTGGGCCGCCGCATCCCCACCGGGGGTTGCAGCACAGCACCACGGATAGGATGAGCCCCAAAAGGACCATGGAGCAGAGTGCCCACTTCAGCAGCCCCGTGTACAGGAAGGGGAGGACGAGAACAATGATCATGGCCACCAGAAGCAAGAGCAGCACCAGCCTCTTTGCCGCCGCCCTGCTGGTCATCCCTCCTGCCACCGCCGCCACCTCCTCCGTCCCCGAGACAGGCTGAAGCCTCGTGGGGCTCGTGCCGGGAAGGCTGGGTCCGGGGCTGGCTCCGTCCGTCTCCAACGCCAGGCCCTCCAGCCTGCTCAGGACCTCCTCTTTGTCCCGCAAGCTGCAGATGAGACCCCCGAACACCACCGTGGCTTTCCGGCAGAGGGGGCAACTGATGGCCCAAGACCGGTCCTCGTGGCGCAGCAGAAGCTTCAGGCAAACGGCGCAGAAGGCGTGCTGGCAAGCGAGGACTTTTGGCGGCCGGCAAGGGCCGTACCGGTTGAAACAGACCAGGCAGTCCATTTCGGCCAGAGAGGCTTTAGAAAGACGCGGAGCCCGGGTCGGGATTTCGGCTGGGGCGGATAAACCCTGCGGCGGGTCCCCGGGATCCAAATCGGGGGGATTCGTAGGCACCGAAACACCATCATCCTTTGGAGGTCTATCTTCCCCATCAGGCAAATGGCCAGGCTGGTCGTCGACGGAGCATATTTTGCACGCGGGGCTATCATCTGTTTGTGTTGCTGGTCTCGGGGGACTCTCTGCCCCAGCCACCCGGCCGGTGTCCTCTTCAGCCTGTCCTTGCTGGCCGTCCCTATGAAGAGGAGCACCGGTTTCGGTCTCAGTGTGTAAATGATCCGTGGCGGCTTCCATGGCGGCCTCGACAACAAGCGCCAGTAGCATCCACACCGGGACCGGCGGATCCGACACGGTTCCTTTTATATACCAGGCTTTGTTTCTGGAACACGGAGGCTCGGTTTTGTTGGCCACTAGCCGAAAGCAGTCTTCTCTCCTTTTTTACGAAAACGGCCCTGCGTTAATCAGTAACTGGGTGCCAGTTTTACAATCCCCCTTGATAACGTCCCCGAGCAATTACGTCCAAGGGAGAACAAACATTTCTTTATAACTGTCAAACAAAAGTTAAGACCGGGAGGCCGTTGTCAGATTTTGGTGCACAGAGGTGACGGAGTTTAAAAGCCTCTGGGAAACACTAGAAGAAGAAGCCTGTCCAGAAGGACACCCTACCCTTTTGGGGGCTCCAGGGGGAGCTGGAAAAAAATTAACCCCACCTAGATCCAAAAACCGGGCCTAAAAAATGGAGCACATGTATGACCGTCTGGAAAACACAGAGTTCGTTCTGAGAATTTGATATTCAGAGCTGCTTTCGGGAAGCTTTGGCTGCTGTCAAATCATTTTTGCAGAGAAGGAGGAAGAAGGAAGTCCACCTGAGACTACCAAGCCATTGATCAGAACAAGAAAAAGGAGTGTTTCCCAAACAAAATAGCAACAGCATCATTCCTTTAGTGGGTTATTTCCCTGGAGACGGGCGGTGTGTTTTGCATGTTTGCTCGTTGTCACGTCAAAAGCCTACATCTGATAGTACTCTAAATGCCAATAAATCCCAAAGCGTTTAAATATCCCAACGGAGCCAGGGTTGCCCCTGCATTACTCCATGAGCCCTTTCAGGCTGAGTGAATGCGCCCTCGAATATTTTCTGCCCGGTTCCTTTTAAGCCCAAGAATGAGACTTTATAAAAATCCATGTTCATCCTGTTAAGGAATCTCCCGTTTCTAAAACCGGGAACGAAAAGCTCTTTCCCCGCTCCACATTTTAGATCCATGACTCTCAAGAAGCACCGCAAGGCAAGGGGGTGGACTGCATGCTCTCTAGGTTCCCCTTCTAGTGCTTCAGTTCCAGCATGAATTCTTTGTGTGTCCAAATCAACAGCGAAGAGGATCCACCCTTTCCCTCCTAGATAGGCCAAAGCTTTACCCCCGGAATATTGGAATTCCCACTCTTCTTCCACCGGTGTCGTGACTTTACTTCCCGGATGGAATTCCGTCTCCTGTTCTGGATATCGCATTGCCGACTCTTCCTCTCGGCTGTCTTCTGGCACTCCCGTCTTTTCCCCATCCTCCTTGGCGGGGCAGCAGGTCTTCCCAGGCGGCGCTTCCGACACGGAGCCCACGATGACCGTGTTGGCTCTCATGATGTAGATTTTCTCTAGGGGTGTGTGAATTAAGGGGAACGTCACGATACGGCCATTTCCACGCCCCCCACCCACCTCACACCTCCACCGCCCACCCTCCCACAGCAAATTCTTAAACTGTGAAATCTTCGCATGTATATGTTCCAAAAAAAAAAAAAAAGAGCAGGTGTTTTGGATGATGATGATGACAATGAAGATGAAGAAGAAGAAGAAGAAGAAGAAGAAGAAAAACAAAACCAGTTTCCCCGAGATCTGAGTTCGAATGTTCCAACGAGGATACCCCAGGGGAACGGGCACGCCGAGAGGGAGTGTGATGTGCTTTTGGGAATGCAACTGGAACAGTGTATAAAGGTCAGAGGGGCTTTCTGCCAGATGGGCAGCATATAAGTCAAATAAATAAATAAATAAATAAATAAATAAATAAATAAATAAATAAATAAATAAATATGAAGACCCTCTCTTGCCTTACAGGGTTGTTGAGGATAGCTAATTTTTTTTTTGGGGGGGGGGGAGAGATAAGTGTGTATGTCACCTTTTTTTCCTCCCCAGAAAGGGTGGGGCACAAAAAAATAACAAATACTGTACATAAATAAATAAAAACACCCTTCTATATTACTCCAGTCCTTGAAATATAAGCCTTCCTTCCTTCCTTCCTTCCTTCCTTCCATCCATCCATCCATCCATCCATCAGCTCCTTCCATCCTTCCATCCTTCCTTCCATCCATCCATCCATCCATTCCTTCCTTCCATCAGCTCCTTCTCTTCTTTCCTTCCTTCCTTCCTTCCTTCCTTCCTTCCATCCTTCCTTCCTTCCTTCCTTCCTTCCTTCCTTCCTTCCTTCCTTCCATCCATCCATCCATCCATCCATCCATCCATCCATCAGCTCCTTCCTTCCTTCCTTCCTTCCTTCCTTCCTTCCTTCCTTCCTTCCTTCCTTCCTTCCTTCCTTCCTTCCTTCCTTCCTTCCTTCCTTCCTTCCTTCCTTCCTTCCTTCCATCCTTCCTTCCTTCCCTTGTCCCTCCGGCGTCATGGCCCAACTTACCGATGCAGTTGCTGGTGTGACTGTGGGGGGTGGGTTCCAGCGGTCTCCCTCCCTCCCTCCGAACCAGCTCGCCTCTGTCTCGCTCAGGATCAGGGGTGCCCTCCGTTTCCGAAGCACTGCTCGTTATCATGGGCTTGGGGGAGGAATATGGCTTTTAAGGGGTCTCCCTCTCCAGGCTCGGGGTCTGCCGACAGCAGAGCGTCCATCCGTTTCTTGCGAAGAGAGAAAACCGGGAAAGTTGAGATGGACAGACGGGCGGGCGGACAGACAGAGAGAAAAGAAGGAAAGGCTAAATAGATAGATCAACTTGTTCTAAAAATAAAATAAAATAAAAAATCATGTTCTCGGGGTTTCTTTGCTAGGGGGAGGCAGCTCCAAAGAGACCCTCCAGGGTGGCTCTACTTACCCCACAGATCTTGGTCTGGTGATTGACTGCAGTGAGAGAAGAGAAAAGAAATTATATCTCCCGTCATTTCATCTTTTCTCTGTCAAGGCTAACACTACCCAGGGCGGTATTCGTTAAAACCTTAGAACAGAGCAAAAAAATCTCTGTTCATTAGAGAAAAGCAAAATGGATTTCAGCGGGGTGTCAGAAAGTTCTAGAAAAAGGGAGGGAGCTTTCTCTCTGTGACCCTCTTTTCCTCTCCGAGGGTGACTTTTAAAGAGGCTTTCAAGCTTCCCGTCGGTGAGAATAATTCCCGATGAGCCTCCATTTTCAGGAGTGGTCTATCTGCCAGAACACCCATTCAAACCCGGATGCCCTTAAGGGCGTAGAAGGCTGCCCCCCCCCAACCACCACCATCCAGCCAAACCCTGGCCCAGAATATTATGGTCAGGCAGCCATTTCTCTAGATCAGGACACTTCTGAGTGGAGTTTTTTATCGGAGATATTCTTAGCGGGTTTGGAATTCAGCCTCATTTTGGGGGGAGGGTGTCTAATTTTTAGCTGCTAAAAGGGGACTTTCCTCCAGGCTTCTGGGCCCCGAAAACCCTATTTGAGCATTTGAGGGTCTTTGCCCCCAAATACTAAAGATTTAGAACGTCGTTCGGAGTGGCGACTAAACCCAGGGAAACAGCATCCCCTACTGGTATAGGAAAACAGATTTTTTTACTCCTTCCGACGGAAAGTATCCGATCCGGCCGTCAGATCTGCCATATGATTCAGTGGAAGACTGATTTTTTTTTCCCCCCCCCCTTTTTGCTCACTTTTCAATTTGCAGGGCCCGATCCACTGGGCGCAGACTCTCCTCCTCCGCAGGAGCAGGACGGTGGGCAGAAGCACGGAGCATGCCACCAAGAGGGCAGCTGCCAGGAGGGCGAAACCCCGATTGTCTGCAAGACCGGGGGGAAAAGAGAGAGAGAGATTTTAAAATGGAGACATTGCATTGCACCCCTCTTAGGTCCCGCCTGGGAAAGGATGGGTCCATCTATTCACCTCTTCTCGGGATCCTCTTGGATTCATCCATTGGGACGCTGACGCTGTGGTTGAATCCTGCTGGGCGTACCTTGGAGATGTCTCCAAGGATCCCACTGATATGCAGGTTGTCTGATTTAGCGACGGACTCCTTGTTGCCGAAGATACGGACCAGCTTGGAGTCCAGGAAGGTTCCCGTGGGCATCTCCGGGGCCGCCTGCCCACCAGCCGCCCGGTCCGTGCAGCGCCTGTCGTGCGTGGCGTTCCCTGAGCTCAGGGCGAGCTTGTTGAGCCGGGCGCAGCTGGAAGGAGGAAGGAAGCAAGGATAGAAGAGGAGCGTCAACAACAGCCCTGCAAGGGAGACCCGCCACCCCAGGGAGTCAAGCAGGGCACGAATCGCGAGGGTTGGAAGAAGCAGAGAAGGCCAGCATGTGCACGCCTGGCCCTGCCCAACAGGATAAATCAATGCCAGGAAGGTATGCCTCACTCGGTGTGATTCTGGCAGGGTTGAGAGTTCGAATCCTCATCAGAGAAGGTTCCCGGGGGGCATTCTTGGCAGACAGTGTCCGTCTCGGCTGTGCCTGGCGGGGAAACTGAGAGTCAGGGTTTAGAAGGAAGGCAACAGCCATCCTTGAGGGATGGACCGGAAAGAGAGTATTTCTGCTTCTCCTACCTTTGGTCCGGACGCCAAACCCAGGCTTGCAAGAGGAATGAAGGGCGCAGCGCTGGCAGGTGTTTGCCAGCGGGGCTTGGCAGTACCAGCCGGCCTGGCATTGGCACACCCGGTTGGACGCAGCCGTGCAAGGCAGTTTCTCCACAAGGTGCCGCTCTGCGGAGGAAAAAGAAACAAAAACAAAGTTCGTCGACGTTGGAACTCCCTGCCACTGGAGGCCGGGCTGGCCCCGTGTTTGCTGCCTTTCCACAAGTAGGCAAAGACGTTCCTCTTCAGGGAAGCTTTCTCTCAGTCACTGGGTGCCTGAATATATATATATATATATATATTACAGATGTGCCTCTGTTGCCTTCAATGCATTTTAAATGTGACTTTTGTTTACCGCCTTTTGACATGGCATTTATTTGTTACTTGGATGGGGGTTCCTCCATGGCAGGGGGTTGGACTGGATGGCTCTTGAGGGACCCTTTTTCGTATTGGGATACTTCCTGTTCGTAGCTTTATATCTTGTCCTGAAAGACAACCTTTAAAGCTAAACGCAGTGTGCTTTTAAATAACCAAAGAGGGTCAAAGAAAACCACATGAAAACACAGAACACGAAAACAACCCCATGGGTTTAATGAAAGTGTAATTACAGTTTTCAATGAAAGAGCGCCTGTGAAGATTCTCAGTCATCCAGGTGAGGTTATGCAGAAGCTGAGTCCTGGCAACTGGACTTGACTTTTCGTGAGATCGATTAATTAAGATAATTATAAAATAATTAAAAATGGTTTAATCAAAGACAGGAACCGGCATTATCCTTTATTGGTTGCTGATTAAAACGCTGAAAGTTTTTTTTTTTTTAAAGAAGAACCACACCAAAAGCAGCTGCCCAGGGCTGAGCCTTGGTTCTACCTAATGATAGGGCCGGCTCAAAAAAGAGTCCCATAAGGAGCAGAATCAGGACTTCCCTGCCAAGGTGGCACAGGGATGGGGGGTAAGCCAGAAAGTCACGAGCAATGTGGCAGGCAGAGGCCGATGAATACTTAGGTTGCAGGTCACGCAGGCCTCGCAATGTGGCGTGACATAATTCCGGTTCAGGTAGAATTCGGGTTGGCATCGGGTCTTCGTGCAGCCGCTGGAGATGTCTGCCGGGCAGTCGGTCTTGGGCTTGTACCCTAGAAGAGAAGAAGGAGGCGGATCCTACAAACCAAATAAGCCCTTGGCTTGCCAACGGTCTGCCCGGGCAATGAGCCTTGGCAACAAAGCCCCTGTTTACCTCTTGGGAACCCATCGCAACAGAAGCGGAGCAAAGCTGCAAGGTACAGGTGGTGAGGAAATGGGAACCCCCCCCCCCAAAAAAATCCCCAACCTTGCGGTATTGAAGAATCCAAGAGGTTCACCCGGTGGGTCCCCAGATGTTCCTGGACTGCAACTCCCAGAAGCCTCTACCACTCGCTGTGCTGGAAGGGATTTCTGGGAGTTGCAGTCCAGGAATATCTGGGGGACCCACAGCTGGAGAACCACTGGGCTAGGTGGACAGGAGTGAGCACCATCGGCTGTAGGGCGGCCAGAGTAAAGCAAAAAAAGAGGTGCCAAGGAGGATGGGTTATGTAGTCACACTGAAGGACTGGCATGCCTTTTGAACGAGCAGGGCGGGGACAAAAGCACCCCAATGTCAGATTTCCACACCCCCCCCAAAAAAAACCCTTCTTTTTCAAGAAAACAAAAACCACCTGAAATGTCCCCACCTACTGAGAGGAGTTTTAGAAGTTTTGCTCAGACAGCGAGATTTGAAAACGTTAGTAATGACTCATCGGCCAAATCCCAACCAGTGCCGTTTCCTGGAAGAGGGGCCCCCTCTCCCCATCTTCCCAAACTCCAGACCACACACTAGGGAGGTGTTTCTGTCTCTCCCCCCCCCCCTTTTAAGAGGGCTGGTGATGTTGAGGTCTCCAGCTGTTACGAGGAAACCACACCCAAAAGTGCCTGTCATTATCATTAAAAGGTACTGACCTGCAGGACACCGGTAGCAGCATTTCCGGGCAGTTTCGTCATAATAAACGCCGTTCCCGTGGGCGCAGTTGTGGGGCGACGTTGCTGACCCCTAGGATGCGAAAGAGACCAAACCCACAATTAAAAACCTCATAGGAGGATAAGAAAAAAGGGATAAGATTTTCCCCGTTACGTGATGTATCCCTGTCTTAGCTCAGGTGTGCAAACACCCTCCCCTTCAGGAGGGAAAGGCCAACCAAAATGACACGGACTCTCTGAAATATTTAACATTACGATCTGCCTTTCCTCTGCAGAGCTCAAGGTTGGTGCATACCCCTCTCTTTCCATCCCCTGTTTTATTCCCACAACAACAGCCTTGCAAGGTAGGCTTACCTGAGAGACTGTGCCCACCCTGAGGACGAGAGCCTTGATCTCAGAAGTCCCAGATCAATGCTAACCCACTGGTGAACTATGCTCCTCCAGAGGCTGCAAACAAGGACTCAGTTCCACCCAGCAGCTTCGCAGGCTGCAAACAAGGCTTCCCTTTCCTTTAATGCCCTCCTGGGCTGCAAACCAGGATTCCCTTCCATGCAAGGACCTCCTAGCCTGCAAAGCAGAACCTCTTTTTTTTTTTTGCCATGCAAAACAGGTCTTGGGATTTGCCTGGGATGGCTCATCTCAGAACACTGATTCAATCTAAGAATTCAACAAAACCAGCCGAGGCGCCCAGGCTGTCTGGGCAGGTGGGCAGCTAGATAAGGCCCTCCCAAGAGATCGAGCTGCCTGAGGCAAAGAACCCAAGGATACCCCAGCCCATGAGTTCACTAGGGCAGGAAGGAGGCCACCCCTCTTAAGCTTGCGATGTGTTAAAAGTCCTTTCCCATCCGTTGATTGGGGCTGGCCTACTGTTTCCAGTAGTTTTTGTGGTTCACAGGTTTTTTTTAATTTTATTCTTATTTTTAAACCTCAGTCTTTCCGCCAGTCTTTTTTCATTTCTCAACGGCTTTTCAGGTTTCGGCTCAGCCTCTGAAAGCACCATAAAGAGCTTTCTTTTGAGGATCATAAACCCTCATAAACCCTCGTCGGCCACCCTGGACGTCTTAGCGGGGCCTACCCGGGACAGATGACCCGGGACCAAATCCTTCAGGCCAAGGAAGCAGGCAGAGAGATGGCATGGCAAAAGGAATTACGTTCATCCCGGGCTGGCATCCCCTGTTCCCCGGCGCACGTGCGAGCGAGCGCTTTGCACACCGCCTCTGGAACCCAAGCTCCTTCCGCTCAGGAAACGGGGTCTCACCACACACACACACACACACACACACACACACACACACACACACACACACACACACACACACACACATGTCCTCGTTTATTTTTTTCTCATTCATTTCAAGACATGACTCATTCATGGGTTCGTCTCTCGAGTGAGCCTGAAACCAGCCGTGCTGAATCAGGGAATACACACACACACACATATATATATATATTTATATATCTACATATATTCATAATTGAAATCTGGTTGGGCTCGAAATGAATGGGATGCCAAGAAAAAGAAGCCGGAGGCCACTCTGTTCATGGGAACCCACTCACCCCACTGACCCAGGATGATGGGTCGGGGTTCTTCTAATAAGGTCCCAGACTGGGATTTCCCCTCCACATGTCTTTGACAAAGCGATAGCCACATTTGAGACACACCGAACAACTCTTCTTTCGCCCTCATTTTTATTCTCTTTCTCAACAGCATTTGCAATACGGGGACTATGGCCTGCGCCCACTTTCCTTGTCTTAACCGAACTCATCCAATGGGAAATCACTGCCTCCAGCCAACCCAGGCTCTGAGACCCAGAGCTTTCATTTAGAGCACGTGGAGGGCTGTTCCTCTTAACTGCCAGGTGCCCAGTGGCACCCTGCCCATGCTCCGAGGCACCCTCGTCTTTGTTAACACAACTGATGTTTGTGCCAAAACCCAGCACGTGTAAACTGGAAGGTGGCTCGAGCGGGAGGGTTTGAGTCGAAGCATTGTTGCCCATGGAAAGTCGCCACGTGTTTCCCTCGGACAGGGCTGCAGTGCTTTTTGAATCAAAAAACAGCTGCAAATCGTCCGGGCCCTGAGCATAACTGGAAGAAAGCTACATCTGTGCATTTCAGATAAAGGTCCCATTAACTGCCTCCCGCCCTTAAGATCTTTTTGGGGGGAGTGTTTTCCTTTCCTCTGAGGACAGACGGAAAGATCTATGGATTTCCTCCAACACAGGAGAAAAATACAGGCAAGAAGCAGTGTGGTAGAGGGGTTAGAGCAGGGCACTTGCTTGATCTCTAAGTTCCCTTCCAGCCCTTAAACTTACTGGTTAACCTTCTCAGACCTACCTGGCAGGGCTGTTGTGAAGAAATAAAGTAAGGGGAGCAGGGACCTACTTTGCCCCCAATTTACTGGAGTCAAAGATGTAGTATTGGTCTAAAAACAACCTCATCGTTTCAGGTCAATCCCCATCCAAAATCCCTTTCCCAAGCTGGCTGGGGGGGGAGCATGGGATTTGTATTCCCTTAGAGCCCGATCCAGCTGTGCCTTATGGGCGTTGCCCTGTCTAGACGGCGCGCGCGCACAAGATCAACCCTGCGGCGCAAGCCTGGGGCGCATCTGGAAGCCAAGTGATCCTCACCTGGGGAGGCGCAGCCGCGATCCTCAGGAGAAGGAAGCATCCCAGCAGGGCCAGTGGCCGACGGAGAAGGAGCCAGGCCCGGTCCATGCCGGCCTGCTCCCCCCCCCGTGCGCCCCCCCCCCCCCCGGCCAGAGGTGGGGCTCCTCCAAAGCCCTTGTTGGCGCACCCCGCGATCCAAAGGCGCAGCGCTCGCTCCGCCGGCACCCGAGAGAGAGAGAGAGAGAGAGAGAGAGAGAGAGAGAGAGAGAGACGGGGCTGAGAAACCACAGACCCCCCCCCCAAAAAAAACCTCCAACATCCCGGCACTGCTCCGCCCCAAAGCTCTCCCGCGCCCCTAAGACCAGCAAATGGCACCCAAGGCGCAAAAACCGCAGGCCCACCCCCCAATCTGCCCCGCCCGAGGTCATCTTCCAGGCTCACTAGTTACTCACCGGGTCTTTTTTGGGGGGGGGGGGGGGGGAGAAAGAGCAGCTTGTCCCGCGGGAGTTCCGCCCGCCTGTGCGTAAAAGTGGAGCAAGATCCGCTTCTGCTAAGAACGGGATCACGCCTGGAAGTGGGGGTTGCATGCTTCCCTCCGCATCTCGTTTGCTCTCTTTATCCATACGGAACCGCTGCCCCCCCCCCCCTCAAGTCCCCCAACGTGGCCTCAGTTTACTTTCCGGGAAATGGGCAGAAGGAATGCCCGCAAATATGAGCGAGAGAAAAATGTGTTGATTTAAAATCTGGAAGTTGAGTCATGGCTATTGGACTTCTTTTTTTGACCGATAGAAACGTTTCGCTGCTCATCCAAACGGCTTCCTCCGTCTGTTTCTATCTCTCAAAAAAAGAAGTCCAGTAGCCATGACTCAACTTCCAGATAAACTCACCTGGATGACTGAGAATCTTCACAGACATGTGGATTTAAAATGTTTTTTCCATCCGCCTCTCTCTTTACAAGGACCAAAGGCGGCTTACCTCGCTAAAAAAAAAAAAGGCAACGTTTAAAGCTAAAGACAGCAGCCAGTATACAAACCTTTAACAAGAATTCAACAAATGTCATATTAGAAACGGTCAATTAGAGTCCTAAAAACACTGAAAAAACAACAGAGCAATCTGTTTGAAGGAGACCCCCCCCCGAAAAAGGGAGGAAACAGCTCCATCTCCCCCCCCAAAGGGGCGGTGGGGACTACAAACCCCATCCTTCTCCAGCAAGGGATGATGGGGGGGGGGTTGCACCCCTCTACATCCTGAGGTTGACAGGAGCTTTGGAGGGGGTCGTCCAGAAGCAGTGGTCTGCTGTTTTTTTTTGGGGGGGGGAGCAGGATGAGTGTGCGTGTCAGAAGGAGAGAGAGAGAGAGAGAGAGAGAGAGAATAAAGTCATCAAAATGGGAACAGAATCCTCTTCCACCTTTGAAAAACTATCAGAAAGTATGATCCATGGAGGTCACCTGGGTGGTCGTTGCCCATGGGGTGTGTGTGTGTGGGGGAAACCACCGGTTGTCATCATCCTAAAGAAGCATCCGGCTCCTCCCAGATGTAACCTCACTTGCAGCTGACCTCTGGCAGCATCCTTCTGGCCACTGGCCACCCACCCGGTTACCCCCTTGGGCTGGGCAGCCGCCCTCTGAACCGGGTGGAAAGATGGAGCGGCGTTTCCTTGAAAAAGGCAAATCAGTTTTCTTCCAAGCCCCACCTTTATATTCCGGACTACGAAGCCCCATCGGCTGGGCCGGTGTGGGATAATGCGACACCCCCCCCCCCCATGGAGGCCTGGGGACCCAGATGGAAATTCGTTTATGACTTATCTTGGTCATCACCACATACCACAGTGATGTGCGGGCTCTCCTTTTCTTAGAAAACTGATATAAACCTATTCACCCAGATGCCATCGAGAGGCTGACAGTCAATGAGATTAGAGGAAAACCAGAAAATGAGAGATATCTATTATCTCTTTTCCTACAAAGGCCCTACAAACTGGTCTTAACATGTTAACACACCCCTCCTTTTTAAGAAATGGAGCACACTTCTGATCTTCTGCCTCAGCAGTTTCTTAGACGCTCACATGCATTTCCTACCCTACTTTACCGTCAATTTTGGGCAGTTGCTCTTTCTGCGTCGAATGGTTTAAAAAAAAGGAAAAAACGGTGAGCAGAACTGTGTGGACGCAGCTGCTGGCTCCGTTCGAATGATTATTGTCAGCATCTGTTTGACGGCATGTAAAAAAGTCATTCTACCCAGAGAACGACAAGGGTTGCAGATGAATCTGTGTGCATGTTTCGGATTTTTATATATTTCTTTTCAGCTCGCCAGGGGCTCTTGCAAAATGGCGTCTTCAGTTTTCTTGTGTGTGTGTGTTTTTTAAATTTCTCTTTAAAACGGCTCCCATTCTGCAGCAGCCAATTGATTAAAAATACTAGTTCATGGAGGAAAAGACATCTCCTTTTGAATCCAGCCAGTTTCCTTCTCCAAGGTGAGCTGTTTTTAAAAAGATTTTTAAAAAAATGGCAGAGCATCCCTGTTTGTCTTAAGAGTCTCTCCCTCTCAATCTCCCTTCTCCCTGTGGTTTTAGCCAAGGATGGGGAAATCCCTGTTTTGCACTACAATGCCCAGAATCCCCAAACAGGTGTGGGGGTGGTGACCAAAGGCACTTCCCCACAAAATCGGGATTGTTGGCGGACATTTGCAGTGGTGTAGCTGAGGAGGCGGCAAGGGGGGGGGACCTCTGTCCCTGGGCGCAGCATCTGGGGGGCGCCAAATTCCTGTTGACAAAGACTTGGTTCCCGGGTGCTGAAAACCTTAGCTACGCCTCTGGTGGTTTGTGAGCCTGGCTGTAAAGGAAAACAGACTTCAGATCCGACAGGGGAGTAAGATGATTCCAACTCAAAGTCTAAAAGTTTTATTGGGCTGCTGCCGGTGCCCTCGTGATGCCTGTGAGCAGACCCTTGCAGTTCCAGGCAGGATCACGCCCACGGTGAGGGATGGACGGTTCGCTTCCCACCTCTTCCTTCCTCCCTGTAGTCCATCCCCCCGTTTTTCAGGCCTCCCCGTCTCCGACGTCGTCCACCACAGGAAGGCTGTCGTACGTTTGGAAGTCTGAGCGAGGCGGCAACGGGATCTCCACCTCGTGGGGTTTAAGAGACGCCGGGGCCTCGAACCGGCGGGCGACGCTGGCACCTTCCTGCCCGTCCCCGTCGGGGCACTCCTCGGGCAGGCACTGAGCGCAGCCACGCAAAGAGCAGGGCTCCTCCTGCCAGAACTCCGAGGCCTTCGGCTTCAGGGAGAGGTTGGCAGCATGCACCACAAAGTGCCGGATCCGCCCTTGCTTGCCCAGGTCACACATACACACCCAGGGCTCCCAGTTCTTCCAGTGGATGCGCTCTCCTCCTCCTCCTTCTCCTTCTCTTTCTCCTCCTGCAGGTGGCGAGACAAACATCGGGAGAGGGGCGCGTTCGCACATCACGGTAAACCATGGTTTGTGGCGTTAACCGTGGTTTGTTGCTTCAGCCGGGAAAGGGCACCGACGGCTGAGCAGCTGGTGGGAGTCAGAAGTGCTGGGATAGATTGGGCAGGGTTGGGACCTCTTGGATGTCATGAACGGAAGCTCCCATCGTCCCTAAACTGGGAGGGGAAGATGGGAGTTTTAGTCCAAAGGATCTGTGGCACGGAAAAGATCCATTTGAGATGCCTGACCATGACATTTGTTTCTTTTTAAAAGAAAGAGTGGTCCAGTCCAGCAAGGCTTTCAGGATCTTGGCCTAAATCCGAGCTGTAATCGGGACCAGAGGAGACCCCATTGAACCAAGTGAAGAGGTACATCAAATCCCCTTGAGTCAATGGGTTTTCTGCTGCTAATAGGATGAAGGACCGAATGAAAAAGGGAAAGCTAGACCCTTCCAGCACAGCCTCCCCAAATCTTTACCAATGTCCTTCCGGAGGCCCACGACGCTGGCGTAACCCACCAGCCAACTTAGGACCAGTAGCATCGCTGCAGACGGCTCCTCTGGGCTGGAGGAGAAGGAACCCGGCCTTCATATCAGGAGCCCCTTCCATCCCTGGACCACAGGGGAAGGGAGGATGCGTATGCACTGCCGTCGTGGCAACCGCAGAAGAGCCAATGGGGAGCCAGGGAAGCCTTCAGCATCCTTTGCCTTGTGTTCTGTGGTCCAGCTGGACCACTTTTGGTCCCGGCTTGGATCTCTGCGTCCCCAGCACAACCACTGCTTGGACGACAACCCCTTGTGCCGTGTGTGTGTGCGTGTGTGTGTGTGTGTGTGTGTGTGTGTGTGTGTGTGTGTGTGTGTGAGAGAGAGAGAGAGAGAGAGAGAGAGAGAGAGACAGAGACAGAGACAGAGAGACAGACAGACAGGCAGAGATCCTTGATCTGATTAAGTGCTCTTGCAACACTTTACTTAAAAAAATAAAAGGGGGGGGGGAATAAAATACAATAAAAATAAAAGGAGTGGGGAAAAATATTAGGTGACAAGAAGTTAAAGAGGTGGGGCGAACAGATTAGGCCAAAACATACCAAAACTATTTATTGCTGTTCTTTTAACGGGGGGGGGGGGAGAGAATATTGAAATGGGGAAGAGAGAAAGAGAGATTTGTGATACTCCGGGAAGGAATATAAAATTGGATTCCTCTACAATCAGATGGTGTGTGTGTAGAAAGTTCATATTTTCTTTAAAAGGGGCGTTCGTCTTCTCAAGTGTTCGCAAGCCACCTTGATGGAGGATGGAAAAGTTTTTAAACAAGTGTTGTTGTTTTTTTAAAAATGAATGTGGTCATATCTTGCACCCACGCCGGGTAAGGCCACGCTCCGCAAGACCTGTTGGATGGCAAAAACTTGAGCCCGTTCAAAGGCCGGCGAACGGTTTTAATCGTTTTTTAAAATCAGCTTGGCAGCTGGGAAGCTTCTGGGGGCTCTGTTGCCAAGGGTCCCGAGTTCGAATGCCGCCGAACGGGAGATGTCGAGGAGCTTGTCCGTCTTGGTGCGCCCCGAGACTCTGGATGCGGAATTCTGGAACCCAAATCGCAGGCCCGGGTTAGAAAACTGGGCGGGACACTGGCCGAGAGGCCGGAGTTTTTAAACCGAATGATTGGCTTCAACACAAACACAGTGGATCACAACAAAGTACGGTAGGTTTTATTTTGTGATGAATTAAAAGACAGTTTAAAAAAAAAAAACACCATTCAGAACAACCCCCTGTGGCTGGGACCAAGGCAGCCTAATGTAATGTTGTCTATTCATGCTGTAAGGTGTCCTTCAATTCCTTGTTCTCAAATACTTGAACATGTCTTAATCGTACTGGACTGTGTATTACCCCCTCATTACTGTAAGCCGCCTTGGGTCCTTTTCCAAGGAGAAAGGAGGGGTAAAAATACTCTAAAATAAATAAAAAAAATGCAAGACAGGCAAAGAAATACATTCGAAACGACTGCACTTGGTAGAAATGGTAGAAAATGAAAAGGTTTCCTGTTTGGTTACCTGATCTGCTCGGTTGGAAGGCTCGCCGTCCAAGGAGGAGCCAAGGTCCAGGCTGCTGAGGGTGGGGCTGGGCGCCCGGACCGGATTCTCCCAGCCAGCCAGACAATGCTGTGGGGGTGGAGAAGGGGGAGGCAGAGTCGACATTTGCCCATTGCATGCAATCCTATGTTGCTTATCCCAGAAGGCTGTCTGCCCCACCAGCTCAGCTGAATTCCCTCTGCCCCTTCGTGGGTGGTTTCTTTTGGGTTTGGTTCTGGCAGTTTTTTCCTTTCACCGAATTGCAGAACGGCCGTCTTGGAGCGGGACCCTCCAAGGTCATCTAGTCCAGCCCGCCGCCACCACGGCAGGAAATCCACCCCTTGGCTCCCAGGCCGGCCCCACTGTTTGCCAGGACTGAGTAAACGGGGTTGGAAAAGTAGCCTAACAAGTGATACCAACAGCTTTTCAATTTCCGGAGGGGGCCATTCTCTAATTAAAAGCGCCTCTAGAGGACCCTCACCTCCACCCCCCCCCCCCCCAAAGACCACCTTCTTCGAAACCAAAAACTCACCGAGGGCAAGGCCAGGTTGTCTGTGGCTTCGTAGCTCTTCCGGCGATGGATTTTGTGCTTGTAGGCTGGGAGGAGAGTCGATCGAGGGATGCTAACCCTGGAAAATAAACGACACCCCCCACACACGTACAACATGCACAGAAAAAAAAGGGGGGGGATTGCAAAAATCCAGGCACATGGGTTCGGTGGTCACCTCTGGCCCGTTCAGGAGTCGCTCTAGGCGACCAGACTGGGAAAATATCAACACCTTCTTCCCAGAACATCGTTAGATCCCCTTTCTTTGTGTTCTATATGCCCGGAACCCATGGACAGCATTGCCCATGATCACGCCAGCTGGAGGGTGATGGGATTTGTTATCCCTGTTAGATTTCTCACCCTCCCCACCGACTCTCACCTGACGAAGGCAGGTTCCACTAACGTCTCCGGAGGGCGTCGGGCTCGGGGCGTTTTGCACACGGGACAGGCGGATTCTGGATCCAGGGGTTCGGCGAACAGCCTTTTGTTCAACCGATAGCAGAAGACACCTGGGAGAGGAAGCAAGAGAGCTGGAATTCACGGGGCCCACCCGTTCACACGTTGGAATGGCCCTGCTTTCAGCCTCTTTATTTTAAAAACAAAAATAAAGGCCCTAGTCCTCAAGACTGCCCAGTTAAGCCGGAGGCCAAATGATACAACACACAGCAGCGATTCCCTGCTCCACCCTCCTGAGTTTGCGTTTTCACGCGGGCAACTCATCCAAGCTGCTTAGGCTCCACCACTAGGAAACACTTCCGAACCCAGAGGATCTGCTAAACCTCAGCCCGACGCAGGGGGATGGATTTTGTAGTCCAACCGTACACTGATGGGAAGCCGGATCCCGGTCCAGTTCATGATCCCTTGCCGAAGAAGCCAATCCGTCCAACCTGCAGAGAGAGAATTGTGACCAAAAGGAGTGTAGCGTGCTACCTTCACAGTTAAATCACTCTGAAAATGATCAAGCCTCCCATCTCGCTTCCATCTCAGGTCTTCAAAACCCACACATCGACCGAATCTGCATAATTCCGACACGATGCACAGCCCAGCTTTGGCTGGGTGGGAATCCATGGATCATGACCCTCAAATCAACTCCCCGCTACTATTAAATCCAATAAAGCAGGTGGAAATAAGTTCCGGCCACTTCAATCTCCCATCAGGAGCTAGTCTTTTGTAAGGCTAACGGCTCTTAGAGGCCTCTTCAAATCCAAGCCCCTACAAAGTCCCTCGGCCTTACGGTGAGTCCCGGTCGGAGATGCAGTCGTCTCGGTTCACCCGCCGGAAGTCCTGGAGCTCACAAAAGTAGTGTTCCGGTTTTTCGGAGAGGGAAGAATCCATGTCTAAGAGCCCTTGGGTGGCAAGCAGAAAGCGGAAAAAATCAGGTGTCAACAAGAGTGGACGCCACGAGGAGGAGAAATAAGGCAAGTCTCTCTGTCCAGTTTCTTGTTTGAAAGAAAGTGTGAGAAAACAGAAGCCCTGACAGCTCCAGGCACTGGCAGATAAACTACTCCTGCACGTGGAGGGGCCCACCTATCCCACCCACTCACCTACCCCCAAAAGGAGGGAGGAATAAATTGTATTTATGTATTGCTCTGTGCCAGCCTTCACAGATAGACGGTGCCCGCACATGGAGGTTCCATTCCACATTGACCAGCTGCCCTTGTCTTTCCAGAAACAGATGTAGATTCAGGGTGTTTATTCCGCTACTTTTCCAGTGGGGAAAGAAAGTAAGCCCCCCTCCACTACCCGGTCCCATACCGGCAATCCAGTCGTAACCGAGGAAAGGGCGGATTGACCAGTCGCCTGCTGGGATCGTGCGCTCCTCGGGGTCGGACACGAAGGTCACGTGGCCACCTTCCTTCTGGAAAAGGCAGAGGGGGGAAAAACCATCACAAATGTGACTGGAAAATTTTTACTTCCAAAATCAAGGCACACCAAAAGCTGCTCTATATACAGAACAACCTTGCAAGGTAGACCAGCCTTTATGTGTTCGCGGATCAAGGAACAGACTGCCTGGGATGGCCCTTTTTTCCAAACTGGCCCACTGCCCGGGGTCCAAATATTCTCCAAAGGGTCGTGGCCAAAGCAGGAAACAGGCGGGGCTTTTAAAACTGCATTTCTCTTTCAAGATTAGACACAGACCTAACGTAGCAGGTGGTGTCTTCAGAAAAAAATGACGCCCTCTTCATGACTTTTGAACTGAAGGGGAATTAGCAACAGAAGACAGAGCCGGGCATTTTCCGCTTGGCGTCTGCCAGCTGCCGACCCCTCTAAACCCACCTTTGCTTTCTCCTTCGCACCACGGCACGGAGGGGTGAGCAGAATTGACTTGGGTCCCCGTGGCATCCGGGCCAATGCTCTCGCTGGGCCAACCCCCTTGGTGAGGGCTGAGGGAGGTTTTGAGGGGGACGGGGCCCCCGACCGGGTCTCCCCAAAGTCAGGCATCACCGTCTCCAGTCCATCTTTGGAAGACCAGTTTTCATTCTCTTTCTGGAATGCAAGCATCAAATCCCCAAAATCAGTTACCCTTCTGTTCTGCTCTTCGCAATTCAAACCAGAGAATTAAACCCCCTAAATTACGGATCAAAATTAACCGGCTTAAAGGAAACACCCAAAGACCCATCAAGATGGTTTGGGGGGCATTTTTAATTGAGCATGGTTAATTTAATTTAAAGGCAACCCAGCCATCAACTCAACGCACCCCCTTCTTGGCATCCAGGACCCGCCAGTTTTGTGGGGTGTTTTTCTCCGGTCCGGATGATGGCTTGGCCGGCTTGGCCTGGATCCGTCTCTTGAATTCCTCTTGGTTCGTCCTGAGTTTCTGCAGAAGTTCCTGGTTCAAGCGGCGAAGCTTTTCAAGGTCCATCTTTTTTACCACCTGCTCCACGATCTCGAACCCCGCCCGTCAGGGAAAAAAAAAAAGAACTGACTTGGTTACAAAGAAATGAAGGTGAGGATGATAAGAACGCCAACAAACTAAGCTAAATGGCAGTCACGGCCGCCCAGAGACCTTTGGGTAGTGGGTGGCATATAAATTGTAATAATAATAATAATAAAGACCTAAGCAAGTATCTAGAAGAAATTGGAGTGGACAAAGTCACCATCAGTCAGATGCAGAAAGCCACCTTACTGGGATCTGCTTGCATAATTCGCTGATACATCACTGAGTCCTAAACGCTTGGGAAGCGTTCGACTAGTGATTGGTAATATAAAATCCAGCGTAGATAGCTGTGTGGTTAAATAATAATAATAATAATAATAATAATAATAATAATAATAATAATAATAATAATAATAATAATAATAATAATTCGCCGATACATCACTGAGTCCTAAACGCTTGGGAAGCATTCGACTAGTGATTGGTAATATAAAATCCAGCGTAGACAGCTGTGTGGTTAAATAATAATAATAATAATAATAATAATAATAATAATAATAATAATAATAATAATAATAATAATAATAAGACTCTGGCATAAACCAGTATGGGTGGTCCCAGTGGTAATTGGCACACTGGGTGCGGTGCCCAGAGACCTAAGCAAGTATCTAGAAGAAATTGGAGTGGACAAAGTCACCATCAGTCAGATGCAGAAAGCCACCTTACTGGGATCTGCTCGCATAATTCGCCGATACATCACTGAGTCCTAAACGCTTGGGAAGCGTTCAACTAGTGATTGGTAATATAAAATCCAGCGTAGATAGCTGTGTGGTTAAATAATAATAATAATAATAATAATAATAATAATAATAATAATAATAATAATAATAATAATAATAATAAATAATAATAAAATAGCATCTGAAATAATAAAACGTGAGCAGCGGTAGGTATAACGAGGCTTTAAGGAGAAAGGTGGGGTGAAAATACTCTTAAAATAAATAAAATTAAATTGCATGCCCCATTCTATTGTTCCAGGAGCGATGCTTCATATTGTGTTTCGTAGGTTTTGTTTTATATTTACTGTTGCAATACTTTCTGTGATATACAAATCCAACCACCAATAAATCAATGTTCCTGGCTCTTGAGCTTTTAAAAAAAATTATTAGAAAAATTAGCCTACACGTTATTTAAAAAGGTAACTGTAGTTCCCCCCTCCCCTAAAAAAAAAAGTAACGTTTCCAACTCTGCCCACCGCCTAGAAAGAGTCCACCCTCGCCCCCCCCCCCAAAAAAAACCCTCCCCCTCCCAGGCTTTCAAACTTTAAGCCCCTCCCCAAAATCTCTCCCTAAAAAGATCAATGGGAACGCCCGCTTTACTCGCCCATTCACCTTTTCGCGGCGTCGGTTGTTTGATCTTACTATGTATCGAACGTTCAGCTTCCGAGCGCTTCCTGATTGGCTGGCGCTCCCACGCCGTTTCCTTTCCCCGTCCCAGCATGCAGCGCGCCCAACCGCCTGGGACTTTCTCTTTTAAAGGGGCCGCGGCCCCTTTCCCCCCCCCCCCCCCCCCGAAGCTTTAATAATAATTTTCCAGGCATGGGGTCTGGGTCCTTCCCTGCCACAACACCCCCCCCTCCAAATAAATAAATAAATAAATCAGGAGGAGCTTGAAACATTTCGAGAAAGTGCAAAGTGCAGGGCAAAAGGCGAGAATCATTGCTCTGATAAAAGTTAAATTAAAGCGAATGATTAAATATATTTATTTATTTTTGTACTTATTATTAACCCCCCGACTTTCCCTCAGGAACTCTCTGGGCGGTGTGCAACAGATGGAAAAACAATTAATGATGATTATATTAAGCAATTCAATTGCATAAAGTAAATGAAATACAGCTTTCCCTCTAATCAGAGGGGGAAATGAGTGAAGGATTTGCAGAAGGGCATATTTATTTAGCATCCATATTTGCATCCTGGTAAGCTGGAGGGAGTCTTCACTGTCCACGTAAAATCCTCAGAACAGCCCTGCGAGGAAGGCCACAAGGTCAAGGATGTCTGGAGCCCACTGAGCCATTAAATTGAACTTGGGGCCTGGGGGGTGGGTGGGCAGAACGAGGGGTATTCCCCCAAATTTTAGGTCAACACTTGAGCCACCTTAAGGGTTTTGATACTGAGATACACCCTCTCCTTGAAGGACCTCCCATAAATAGCAATACTGTATATCTTAACCCTGGAAACGCTACGGGTTGTGTCCTTTTCACCTGGTTCTATAAGCCGTGCTGGGCTCCCCCGCCAGGAAGGCAGCCAATTCAATCATCTTCATCATCCTTTTTAAAAATGTGTCAAGTTTGGTCAGCTTCATCCATAAGATGAGGCTATCCTCTTTCTGATTAATTAACTAATTAAGGAAACGAACGGTACCTTTAAAAAGGAAAACATGAGCTAAAGAGGACCAGCATCAGGACTGAAAACTGTGGCAGAGTGAATTTTTGTTTTTGTTTTTACAAGATATAAGAAAACTCAAGACGCTTTGGACCAGTACAGCTTTCTCTTTTAATTCCGTTTTTCCATCTGAACAGCATCAATAGAGCAAGAAAGAATATTTCATGCCAAAATATTGGGGGGGGGGGGAATCTATCACCGGAAATACAGCAGATGGAAAATGTGCACTTGGAAGGATTCTGAAGAGCCCCTAAACCCATGAAAAGAAAATAATAATAAAAATAATAAATGCATTTATATGGATTAAGTAGTGAAGTCAGCCGCATTAAAAATAATAATAATAAAGTGCATTTGGCTAAACCTTAAAAATTGATTAAATTTTTAATATCATTTTTTGTCACTCATGGCAGATTTGATAGTCAAAGTCAAGAAACAGCTTGCCTGGAAGGTGAAACAGATCTGGTCTGGGTGAAGAAAAGTGATGTTTTTAGGGATAGAAACGAGGGTTTTGTTCATTTTTTTGGGGGGGGGGATCATTTCTGAGGCCAAGCAACCATTAAAAGAACACGGGAAATTCTCTCTTTTCTGATGGGGTTTCCCTCTGGGACACGTCTGTTTCCAAACTGCTACAGAGATTATGTTTTCGCAGACGAAATAAATGCCAAAAATAGCACAGAAAAGAAGCGTGGGAATCATCGGAACAACAATGCACATAATGCCTTATCACCGCTCATGCGACCTGGAGGTTTTGTACGTTTGACATCACAGATCTCTGTGACCTCCTTGCGATGTAGAACACACTATCTAGCACAGGATAGGGGGCCCGTACACACAGGGAGGGAGGGAGAGAGAGATTGTGCGGGCCTCCAGATGTTGTCACATCCACAACTGCCTTCAGCCTTAGTTCCTTTATAGCACAGTTATGGGGCTAACATTTCAGACAATCAAGAGCACTCGAGGAAATTCATTGATCAGTGCTTGTGTTACTTTCCCTGCCTCCATGAGGACTAGCGGCATGAAGGGCGGATTGAGGATCAAACAGCAAAACCCCACCACTCTCAAGGGGAATTAAGGGAAACATAACCCTAAAAAATGGACTTAGAGATCAAACAGACATGGGAGACGAATCCATCTCATTCCTTATGAACTCTCAAGAAGCTCATTACAACATACCTTGGCGATTCGGATACAAACATTTAAAGCTTTTTGCTCCAACAAAAACAAACTTTTGAGGCAGTACCAAGCTCAGCTGCTATACACCCTTGATTGCGCTTCAACCCCACCTGGGTACTTTTTTTGCCAAGTTTCCAGAAATCGGACAAGGGATCTGGTGGGGAACTGACTTCGCCCACGCACCCAGACTACAACGCCCGCCCGCCCCAATCCCCCTACAGCTTCTGTGTCCCATGCTGGGACTTGTAGTCCTTTCCCAAACCGCTTTGCTCCTTGACGGCGCGAGGCAGGCTCGAAGGGTGTTCCCGGAGGGATCCGAACGAAAAGGTGCTTACAACATGCTGAACGGAGCTGGGAGGCCCTATTTCTGATTTTCTTGAAGAGCCGGCAGACGGATGTTCATTCGCCAAGAGAGAGTTCGGGGAAGGAGGCGGATCTCGAACCCAGACCCACCAAAGAGGGAGATAAACGGAAGATTTCGTAAGAGACCTTGCCTTGGCACTTTATTCTTCGTCTACCAAGACGCGCCGACCGATTTCTACCTGTTGCTGGGAAGGGTTGCAATCACAGGGATCCCTCCTGCTAAATTATTATGCCCAAAACAAAGAGAAGTGAAAGACCGGTGAAGGGGAAACCATGCGGAGGGGGAGCCACGGCGTGGATTCTCTCTGCCCGTTGGCAAATGAGAGAAACAAGCAGGGGCCAAGTTCTTCGCGTGGCCCCCGCCCACGTGTTCCCCCGGGTCCCCACAGGGGTGTGGAAGCAAAGGGGCGGGAAGGGCGCCGTTCCGTTTTATTCTTATCTGCTCTGCTGCAAGTACTGGTGGGTGAACATGTTCAGCTCACTGTCCAGCCAACCGGCTTTATTCCTGGAGGAAAAGAAAGGGAGACAGAGACGGACAAAAATGCACCGACACAGAGAGGGGGAAAATGGGGGAGAAGTCAAGTTAGGGTCACAAACACAAGATTATAGTGCAAAAAAAGTTAAACAAAAAGGAGACCCCTGTTTGAAGCTCTTAATATCCTTCTATTAAGACGTCCCAGTAGAGAGAGAGAGAGAATTACACTCATCCAACTGAAACAAGGCAGTTAAGAACCTAAGAAGAGCCCTGCTGGATCAGGCCAAAGGCCCATCGAGTCCAGCTTCCTGTATCTCACAGTGGCCCCACCAGATGCATCTGGGAGCGCACAAAACTAGATTATCTGTCTCCTGATCCCACTCCCCTGCATCTGGCCCTTGAAGTACCCCGGTTTTAATCCTGGAAATTACACATCTCCATCATGGTTTGTCACCTGGGATGGACTTTTCCTCCAGGAATCTCTCCAATCCCCTTTGGAAGGCATCCAGGCCAGATGCCATCACCACATCCTGTGGCAGGGAGTTCCACAGTTTATAAAATACATTTGGCAAAAGCCGAGGTAACAGTTATCACAAACGGTGACCCCTTTTTTGGGGTTTTCTTGGTAGAAAAGCCTCAGTGGGGACCCCCACTCCCCAAAAACCCACTAGATAAACAGGGGAAAGCCCCCCCAAAACCATATACCTCAAGAGCTTGGCTTTACTCTGCAGGGAATCCAAGACCTCGATCTTCTGGTTGAGAATGTTGATCTCCTTCTTGAGGTCTTCTCGGGTGACGTCAACCTGCTGGCAGAGCTGAGCAAAGGTTCCTGCCAGTTCCCTTTTTCCACACGGTTTATTTTTAAATTAAAAGAGGGAAACAGAGAATTTGTTTTTTTTAAAAGGCAGAACTCAAAAAAATAGTTGCTTCCAAACCTCTCACACTAGCTGGGTTCGCGCATCACGCTAAGCCATCATGTATTAAGCTAGCCATGGTTTATGTGAATCGTGGTTTATTGCTTAAGGAGGAACCATCCCACACAGGATCAAACAGCGTTTTTCGTCTACTCTCTCCTATTTTCAATCTTGTTTCCCTCTCATTTCAACTTCACAGTGGGCGGGTGGTGAGACAAGCCAGGAAACAAACCACAACCCTGAGTGTAGGTGTAACAAGAAGCCATGGTTAAAATGAGTCCAACACAGCCAGCCAACAAACAATAAACTAGCACTTCTTATTGTGGCTTGGAGCTGAGTAACCATGGTTTGATTCCAGGGTGCAAAGCCAGAAAAACAAGCCAACCGGAATTCCACAAACCATAGCCTGGCTTATTGTTACGTGCAAGCTTAAACTTGATCTGCCATTGCTACCTGCCTCACACATCCTTTGGACGAGTCTTACTCACTGTTGAACTTGGTGGCTGCAGTTGGAGCCTGTGTAGCTGACGATCAGCTGGAGCTTCTCCCCGGCGTAGTCTACAAACTGGCGCTTGAAAGATCTCTCCTTGGCTTTGGTGGTCCAGGTGAGCCGTTCGTAGATGTAGAGCAGCCCGTAGAGGCCAAACGAGAGAGCGATCAGCCGCCAACCCACGGCCTTCCAGACCTATAAACGAGGAACAGAGGACAAGGGTGTGGGGGGGGAGGGAGGGAGAGGATTTAAAGATCAAAATTAAGATACAGAAATGTCCTGGATACCCCTTGGAAATAGAGCACTAACTGACATAGCACTGGATACCCCAAAGAAATAGAGCACTAACTGACATAGCGCTAGATACCCAAAGAAACAGAGCACTAACTGACATAGCGCTGGATACCCCAAAGAAATAGAGCACTAACTGACATAGCGCTGGATACCTAAAGAAATAGAGCACTAACTGACATAGCACTGGATACCCCAAAGAAATAGAGCACTAACTGACATAGCGCTAGATACCCAAAGAAACAGAGCACTAACTGACATAGCGCTGGATACCTAAAGAAATAGAGCACTAACTGACATAGCGCTAGATACCCAAAGAAACAGAGCACTAACTGACATAGCGCTGGATACCTAAAGAAATAGAGCACTAACTGACATAGCACTGGATACCCCAAAGAAATAGAGCACTAATTGACATAGCGCTGGATACCCAAAGAAATAGAGCACTAATTGACATAGCGCTGGATACCCAAAGAAATAGAGCACTAACTGACATAGCGCTAGATACCCAAAGAAATAGAGCACTAATTGACATAGCGCTGGATACCAAAGAAATAGAGCACTAATTGACATAGCGCTGGATACCAAAGAAATAGAGCACTAATTGACATAGCGCTGGATACCAAAGAAATAGAGCACTAACTGGCATAGCGCTAGATACCCAAAGAAATAGAGCACTAATTGACATAGCGCTGGATACCAAAGAAATAGAGCACTAATTGACATAGCGCTGGATACCCAAAGAAATAGAGCACTAACTGACATAGCGCTGGATACCCAAAGAAATAGAGCACTAATTGACATAGCGCTGGATACCCAAAGAAATAGAGCACTAAATGACATAGCGCTGGATACCCAAAGAAATAGAGCACTAACTGACATAGCGCTAGATACCCAAAGAAATAGAGCACTAATTGACATAGCGCTGGATACCCAAAGAAATAGAGCACTAACTGACATAGCGCTGGATACCCAAAGAAATAGAGCACTAACTGACATAGCGCTGGATACCCAAAGAAATAGAGCACTAATTGACATAGCGCTGGATACCCAAAGAAATAGAGCACTAACTGACATAGCGCTGGATACCCAAAGAAATAGAGCACTAATTGACATAGCGCTGGATACCCAAAGAAATAGAGCACTAAATGACATAGCGCTGGATACCCAAAGAAATAGAGCACTAAATGACATAGCGCTGAACAGGACTATTTTAATAGCGATGCCACGAGTTCTGGAGGTCTGGCCTGCCTTCAGGGTAGGAAATAGATAGACCCAACCCACGGTATCCTGGAGGTCCCTTACGCCTCCTCTAAGCACACCAGCCCCCGCCGTCAAAAGGGCCACGAAATGTCTGCCCGAGCATGTGCGCTAGAGCGAATCAGCGTTACATGGGGCCGCACGATGTGAGATATTGCTGGACACAAAGCCGGGGGGGGTGGTTGAGGAGGGAGAGTGCACGCCCAGACCAACCGGCCTTCCAGCTTACCACTCCCCCCACGACGAGGATGCCCATCGAGGTCCTGGAGGTGAGGGAGGCCAAGCCCGTCACCATGGAGACCATCAGCTCTTCCTGGGTCAGGGACCCCTGGGGCAAAGGAGGCAGGCTGGGGTTGGCCGGCGTCAGCGGCAAAGGGCGCTGGACCTAATTGTGAGGGGAAAAGGAGAACGTGTGGAGGATAAAAGAGAGCACCCCCCATCAGAAGTCTAGTTCCGGTTTCTCCAGAAATACGTCCCATCCCATAATATCTAGAGGGCCACCACACACGTACCTCACCTTTGCAGCTTGACCTGCCAAGAGAGAGGCTCAGACCCTTTGAGAAAGCATCCTATTCTGGTGGCAAGGTAGAGCCTCCACGCCCAGGAGCAGTCTACCTCACAGGTCCCCCTAACCAGCAAGGGCCGAGGAAAGCTAGGCTCTCCTGTCCACCCCGCAACCCTTCACCTGGTCGTTATAGCCCATCAGGGCCCGGCGAGAGTTCTTAGGCCCCAGGAACCGGTTCACCAGCATGGTCCACCCGAGGGAGAAGTGGAACTCGATGTCCTCCTGGAAATCGGCGCACAGCTTGTCGCAGTTGAGGTCGTAGCTGAGGGTGAAGCAATGCCGCGGGACCAGCATGTCGATCTGGCCCCTCAAGGCGGACGGGAGGAGGGGCTTCAAGCCGTCTGCAAAAAAAGGTGGGAGAGCAGGCCAAGAGACCCGAGTCATCGATCAACACCGACATGGTCTTCTTGGTGTTGGCGCCCGGTTATGGAACACTTGTGCGGTTTAAGATCCGCTCGTTTCATCTGCTTGACTCTTTAAAACTACAGTAGGACACCAGTGTCCACACAATCTGTACCTGCGGTTTCACATCCACAGTCTGAAAATATTTTTTAAAATTCAATGAAAAAACCCAGAAAGACGGGTTTTCATGATGCATTTGACAAAACCAGCCACTAGTGGGAGCCAGAGACCATGCTATGCAAGGTTGGTGGAGAGTACATAGCATGGTCTCTGGCTCCTACTAGTGGCTCGTTTTGGTAATGCATGGTGAAAACACTGGTTTATGGAACTTTTTAAAAACCATGCTAGGTATAGTGTCCGCTCTTATCCGGAGTTTTCAGTATCTGCGGAAGGCTGTTGGAACCGATTCCTTGTGGTTGCTGGGGGCCCAATTCTGGGTGGATTTAAAAACCCCCAGCATAGCACAAATCAGGAAGCGGCTGTCTCCCTGTGTCGGAAGCAGACAGCTATCTGTCAGGTCACAGCACAGATCACGCATGAGCCGGGGTTGGGCTAGATGACCACTGAGTTCCCCCAGGATGATCCACAGAGGAAAATCTGTTTCCTCCCAGCCGGGGCCAACCTACCGATCATCTCCTGCTGCATGGTGTGCAAGGAGGCCGTGATGGAGCTGGAGCAGCGATCGGACATATTCCGGCCCAGGCCTTCCTCGATGTGTCGGTGCAGCTCCTGGAAAACACAAGCCAGAGCTTGTTAGAACTTTTTAAAAGGCACCAACGTAACCCTGAGGCATTTCGCTCCGGCCCCCCCGGCGCCTACGAACCAGCCGCCGCCAGTACTCACGTTCTTATAGACTTTGATGACGACGGGGGACGGGTGGAAGTCCTGCTGGAACTCGTCCACCAACACGGAGAGCCGCCGGATCTCCTCGGCCATTGCGTTCGACACCTGGAGGGACAACCGGAAGCCTCAAATAAATCAATACATACGAATTAAAGGGGAAAGGCAGCGTGGCTCAGTGGGTAGGAGCAAACGGCTGCGGAGCCAGGAGTCAGGACTTAAGAATCCCCAGGGAGGCTTCCCAGGAGAACGGGAGGCTCTGTTCTCCTTCCTTCCTCCTCCGCAGCCCGAGTGTGCGTTGCCCACCTGCCTCTCTACTTCTTCGGTCAGCTCCTTGATCTTCTGCTTGTAACTGCGGGTCAGCAGGTCCAGCTGCTTGTCGATGAAACCCAGGCGCTCCTGGCGGTCCTCTCGCATCTCCATGCAGTAAACCCTGCGAGGGAGAACGCAGGAGATTAGAAGAGACAGGAGCTGCAGGAAAACGGCCCGACTCCGAACAAGGCCATCAAGAGCCACTGACTCTACAAAAGACCCGTTCCTGGTGGCGGAAATACCGCACCCCTGCGGATCATCCCAGCTGCCTGTTGGCGTAGTAGGGCTCCTCCCGCCCCCTACCTTTGCTCCTGGGCGGCCACGTGGACCGAGTCCATGATGTGGCGAACCTCCTCCGCGATCTGCTTGGCCCTCACCGTGTGCTGCTCAAATTTCGTCTTCACCGCCGACTGCGAGATGCACTCCTGAGTCGGCCCCGCAAGGAAAAGAGAGAAGGCCTCAGATCGAAAGCCGGCTTTAAAAAATCTTTTTCAAGTTTCCCGAGGCTGCCGTCGACAGATCGGGTCTCACCTCAAATCGCCTCTCAAAGTTCTGGAATTCGAACATCCGGACTTGAAAGCCGTCGGCCAGGGCCCCGCCTGGGATGGAAAAGCCACCATAAAGCCACGGTGAGGATTTGGGGGGGGGGGTCTCCTTTGATCCAGCCAGGCTCCAGGAAAGCCAGAGGGGTCTTCTGTGGGGGCCTCCATGCTTTCCTGTTGGAGCCTCTGCTAATCCATTTCACTCCAACCCTCTATTGATTTCTCTCTGAGCTAAAGATTTATACCCCACTTTTCCTCTCGAGGAACAACGGCCCTGCGAGGCAGGCCAGGACGAGAAAGGACCAAAAAAGCATGTGTGTGTATGTTTCATTGTTCACTCACAACAAGAATCTCGACCTCCCGAATCTCACCACTGCACCTCCCTGCCTCACCTCCTTCGGGCATCCCCTGAGCTTTCTGGATCCTGGCGCCCAGAACCTCTTTGGCAGAGACGAAGAAGATGCGGTCGCTGGCCTGGCCCCGATCCACCACTCCCAGCTCGTCCACCAGGAAGCTGGTGCACCGTTCCATGTGTTGGCGACGCACCTGAGACGGGATAGATAGATAGATAGATAGATAGAGAGATAGATAGATAGATAGATAGAGAGAGAGATAGATAGATAGATAGATAGATAGATAGATAGATAGATAGATAGATAGATAGATAGATAGATAGATAGAAAAGTAGGAAGGGATAGATAGATAGATAGATAGATAGATAGATAGATAGATAGATAGATAGATAGATAGATAGATAGATAGATAGATAGATAGATAGATAGATAGATAGATAGATAGAGAGAGAGAGAGAGAGAGAGAGAGAGAGAGAGATAGATAGATAGGAAAGGAGGAAGGGATAGATAGATAGATAGATAGATAGATAGATAGATAGATAGATAGATAGATAGATAGATAGATAGATAGATAGATAGGAAAGAAGAAAGGAAGAGAGACAGACAGAAAGACAGACAGACAGACAGGAAAACAGCTCACCTCTTCCATATACTCTGGTTCGGAGGCTGAAGCATCCCAACGGTTATTTAAAATAAAGATATTGGGCCGCGACAGGCGGGCGTTCACTTTGTGGAAAAACTGCTTTTCCTGCGAACAAAAATTAAAGTAAAATAAAAGTCCAACAGAACAAAATAGCCAAAATCCGCCTTCCAAAGCCGCCGAGGGTTTCAAACAGAGGAACCCTGCTCCCATATCATCCACACTCACTCGCCTTCCAAATTGTACTCGGCAGAGGTAAGAGGGAAATAAAAATCTCACACATAACAAGAGAAAGTGGAGTTCTACCCAGTTCATAGAGGTGGGACTCCACACACACCCTGCCGCGCACCCACCCAAGCAAGGTTCGGCCGAAAAGGCGGCCATGGGTTACCGTCTGCATCAATGTGGATTCTGAGTTGGCCACCAGGACAAATACATCTGCGTCCAGGCAATATTTATCAATCCAGCTGTCCAGTTCAGTGGTCACATCAATGCCGGGGCTAAGCCAAGGAAACAAACCGAATGCTTGTTAGCAGGAGAACCCGCTAGGGTTGACAGACCAATAAACCAGTCTTTGCCGCCACGGGGAGCAGGTCTTTTGTCAAGCCAATGGGTCTTCCTTGCCCTTGCCCACCCAAAAGATGCTGCAATGAAATAAGGTTAGTGCCCACGGACAGATATCAACACAGGAAAAATCAGTTCACCATGCAACATTTAAATAATAAAAGAAGCTTGCGTTTTGAATGTTAACAATGTTTTTCCAAAATCTGGTTTTAAAAGCTCCAGCCTTTAAGACCTGGAAACACAAGCTCCCCTTAGATCACTGTCTGCGCAAAGAAGCAGCGGCAGAAAAGCAGGGACAATTAATCCCGAGCACGGAGAGTCGACCCTGTCCTGCGGCAACAGGACAACCTAACCCATCCTGGAAGAACAGGCAAAGGGAGGCCAGGAAACCGAACGGGAAACCACGAGCTTAACTCTCAGGGTTTTTTAAAAAGCAAATTAGAAGTGAGGAAGTTTCGAGCCACGCTCTCAATCGCCCAAAGAGATAAGCTGGGCTGCAATTAGCGGGCCGGAGAATTTGGCAGGCGGCGATGAATTAATTCCCACTAAGGCCGGTAGTGGGACGGCCACGAGAAGGAGGGAGGCGTTCCCCAAATAAAGGAACACACAGAACGGTGAGTTCCTCTCCATCCTTCCAGGGAATATCCATTTTATTTATGGGCAGGGGGCTTAGCGACGGCCGGAACTGGGACGCCGCCCGAAGCGCCAATCTCAAGATTTAAATGGATCAAAGCCGAGAGGGGAGGAAACACGCCCACCTGTCCATCAATACCAAGTCGTCTTTGAGGAGGGGGCATCTGGAGTTGGGCCACATCACGCTGACCAGCCCGCCGGCCGTGAGGAGCTCGTCCTGGTGGAGGGCGTGGGCCAGCTGGTTGACCGTCTTGGCGCAGGCGGGCGAAAGCCGGACGTGAAAAAAAAAAGAAAAGAAAGAATCGTTCAGAATGGAAGAGTTGGTTGTGGATTCCCCTCCCCTACCCGCCAAGGGGGAAGAAAAAAAGAGAGCATCGCATCCCCCTGAAAGCGTGCCAAATAAGTTTTCATTTTGAGGAGCGTGAGAGGGATCCCAGCATTCTCAAAGGTTAGCAATTATATGTCTCCATCAGGCTGGAATGTCTATCCCCCTTTTTTTTAGAAAGAACAGTTCATAGGGACCCAATTCACAGATTGTCTCCCTTCTTTTCTTTCTTTCCCTTTACTCTTTCCCCCTCTTTCTTTCTTTCTTTCTTCCTCCCTCCCCCAATACCCTTCTTTCTCTCTTCTCTTTTTGATTTTCTTTTTTTCTTTCTTTCTTTCTCCCTCCCTCCTCCCTTCCTTCTTTCTTTCTTTCTTTCTTTTTCTTTCTCTCTCTCTTTCTCCCCTTCCTCCTTCCGAGGGGGATCCCCCTTTCTTTCTTCTTTTCTTTCTTCCTTTCTTTCTCCCTCCTCCTTCCTTGTCTTATCTCCTTTGGGGCTCTAATGTGTACATTGTTCGCAAAGTGGCCCAGTTTGTAATCAAAGCTGCAGCCTTAAGAACGCAAAACGTCGAACAAATTGGAGTATCCTGCAAAGGAGATCTACGTACGGTATATGACTTTTGTATATTCCGAATCTGTATTGTAGGGTACCCTACTGGATGGTGTCGCATGTAATTCAATGTATTTTATATTCTGTGCTTATATTGGTTGATATGGTCATAGGACTAATCAATAAATTTATTTGCTTGCTTGCTTGCATTCCGCCCCCCTTTAAAAATTTCCAGGGAAAAGCTTTCGGCCTTACTTTGATATTCTTCTTCTCCTCGGAGCCCTCGGTCAGCAGGAAGGCGTCCTGGCCGTCGGTCCCTTCGACCCGCAGGAAGCAGTTGGTGGTGTGACCGATGCCGGAGGGGAGAACCTTGTCCCACAACATGGCGTTGATCACTGTGCTTTTCCCGTTGCTTGTCCTACAAACGAGACAAGGGACCCCTCCGGGCTAAGAGGTGCCGCAGATTCACACGGACCCCCTGGCAAGGTCGGGAGATGCCACCCCGATGGCCGCTTGTCCCTTGCCTATCGATGGCCCGTGAGACGCAAGCGCAGTGCTCCGGGTTTTAGTCCAACCTTGACAGAAGCTCTTCACAGCCCTGGATCTTGTTCCAAAAAAGCAAGCTAAAATCCAGAGTGGGTTCAGAACCCGGAGTCTTCAATGCCCACTGTTAAGATTTCTACCCCACTTTTCTCCCTCCCCAAAAAGCCTCCTTGTGGTATATACAGCTCATCTCCCTCTGCTTGAAGCTCAAGCAAAGATTGCTTGCAGAGCTGGAAACTGCTTTTTTGGGGGGTAACATGGCCCATCGCCCTCTAACAAGCCTAATGGGAGCTATAGTCCCAAACAGGAGCTCGGGTCACTCCTGGTTGCTTGTAGGTGCACCTCAAGGCCCCCTGTCGAATCACAACACGTGGGGACTAATTTCGCCAGCCCAAAATAAAGAGGAAAGAGTGACTCCACCAGGCTGGCACGAAGGTGGCACACGGCGTCACTCTCAGACAAGCTTCTGGCTGAGATCCCGGTACCAAATCCCTTCCCGGGACAGGCACAATCCACATCTGCCCATCCGCCGACTCACCGCCCGAAAAAAGCCACCTTCATATGCCTCCTGGCCAGCACTTCACTGATCCCGTGGACCTTGGAGAGGTAACTTCTGACCTCCAGGACCTGCTCCTCCGTGGTGACCGGGTCCAGATCGACATTCTTGTGCGTTTCTGAAACCAAACGCCAAACCGGATTCAGGCTAGAAGGGCGGTCGGCATCTCCCGCTAACCCGGCAGAACTTGGGAACGACTTATTTTATGTTAACAGATTATATTATATTAACATATTATATTATATTAACATATTATAACACACATTATTATATGAATATATTATTTTATATTTGTATTAACAGCTTATTCTGTTTCAACCAACTTACATAAATAGGATGCTGTCATTTCCCCACGCCTGATGATAATTTTCTCCTAGTTATTTTTTTCTCTCCATTTGTTCTTATTTTGAATTGTCAAACCATTTTGATTTATTGCGCAGCATTTGCGCTTAGTTGTTTATTTGTTCTTTTTATCATTACGATTTGATTAGATGGTTTGATTGGTTAGTTTTTATTTACTATTTTAAGTTGCTTAGTCTGTTTTTATATTTTGTATATGTTTGTAAACCGCCCAGAGTAGCTTTTTTTTGCTAGATGGTTGCGGTATATAAATCTAATAAATAAATAAATAAATAAATAAATAAATAAATAAATTAATAAATTTTATATGACTTAAAACATAGGCCTTTTGCTTTATTTTAGTGTCATGTTATGTTCAGGTCCTTATTTGTCAATCTGGCTGATGAACCGCCGTCCCGCTCGCCCGCTCGCCCGCCTGGACTCTTCCGCTCGCCCCTGGCGACCAGGCAAATTGCTTGGGGTGGGGGGCAGAGAGGCCGACTCACCCTCCAAGAACGCCGAGCTCTCCTGGATGTAGGCGGCCAGCTGTTCAAAGATGCCGTTGATCTTCTTCTTGGCAGTGACGAAATGCTTGAGCGGGGAGGCGCTGACGTCCGCCATGTGTCTCTTGTCCTTCTTGGTGGCGACGATGGAGTTGGAGCGGGTGAACAGTAAGGACATTGCGCTGGAAGGCGGGACAAAGAGGGCGAGAGGCCGTAAGTCGCAAGCCGCCAGGTCACACTGGCTCAAAAGGAGCTCAACGCCAGCTAAGGCAGGGGAAAACCAGGCTAAACCTTGGCAAGCGTTTCGCCTGGAAACTTGTGTGCTGTTTCATTCACAATTTTTCCAAAAGGCACTTCATACTTATTTTAAAAACAGAAAGCCAAGGATGAGCTTATAATTTAGAGCAGTGGTGTCCAAACTTCGGCCCTCCAGATGTTTTGGACCGCAACTCCCACAGTCCTTTGCCACTGGCAATCTAAGCTTAGAATGCTGGGAGTTGCGGTCCAAAACATCAGGAGGGCCGAAGTTTGGACACCACTGATTTAGAGGCATAATAGACTCTGGGAAGGCATTTCAAACAGGATAAAAAAATAATAAGGGTGACCCCCTCCCTCTGTCACTGGAAAATAACCTTATAGCCCTCTCTAAAGCAAACTCGCCAGATTCACAAGGGAGTCTAAACGTTTTAATTTTTAAGAGAAAGCATCTGTTTGGGTTTCTTCCCCTGAAAGCCTCACGAGGGAAGAGAACGACAAAACGGCTCCATCTGATCTTTTCGAAGGTGATGTTTAAAAGCTAGCCCGATCGGCAACCAGATCCCGGCTCCGCTGGATGAGTTCAGGCAGAAGAAACAGAGGAAAGTGGCAACCCTAATCGTCCCGTCTTGACGAAGGCGGAATTCAGAGGGACGAAAGGCAAGCCAGGAGGGAAGGAGGGGACAGGTTTGGCCCCTTTAGGGAATACAGGGTCAGGGGGTGTCAATTCTGACATGCAAGGAGTCTCTGCGACAGGCCCCTACAGAAAAAGTCTAAAAATATACCAAATCAGCCAAAGAACCAGCTTTTTCAAAGATGCTTCAGGCTTGGCACGCTTGGATGCCGTGGCATGGGTCGAAACCGATCACATTAATGCAGGGATCTCAGTTGTTTTGCTCCGATCCTGACCCTGGAAAGACCCTTCCGTTCCAGGACGGGGATGGTGGCTGAAAAGGTTTCCCCCTCCCCATCGTAAAAAGCTGATTCCTGCAAGCGAACAGTGTCCACTTATGAACCTTTCACCCTGGATGAGGGGTCCTGTCTTACTTCTAAGATGCAGGCTGGGTTTCTTCACAAGCTGCGCATGGCTTGGCGCCCACCTTCGGAGGAAAGTAAAGGAAGATTTGTAATCATTTGTAAAATAAATTAAAAAAGAAAGATCCCCGTCTCCTTCCGATTCCGCTGCTGGCTTTATTTCCTTTTAGCTGGAGCAGTTAAATGCTGCACGACCCTCTGTGAATATTTAAATATCTTCACGTAGTATATTAGATTTCACGTGTTTTAGGTTGAAAAAAGCCCTGGGAAGAAAGATGGGTGAGCAAGAACTTTAAAAAAAAACACACACACACACACTTGCTCTTTTAAAGCAAATAAATTCTCATTATTTTCTTTGCAAATCTGATTAATCTCTATGCATGTTTCCTGTACCTGTTGCAGGCGTGGGGGCTTCACCCTGACAATCATTGCACCGTGACCACAACACTGAACAAACAGGAGACTTTAGAAAACACTCCCAATAAAGCCTCCCAGCGCTGCACGTCCAAAACATGCCAGAATGTCAAAAAATAAAAAAAATATATGCAACAATTGGAGGTGTGTGTGTGTGTGTGTGGTGGTGGTGTGTGTGTGTGTGGGGGGGGGGGAGAATAGGGCTTCTGCTTCTCCACACACACCCCAAACGTCCCCTGGTTTGCAAACGCGCGTCAACCCGCGCCCGACACGCCTCCCCGCAGGATGCCCCGTTCCGACGTGCGCTGTACACGTGAGTGACACCCCCCTTTTTTTCCCCCCCCCTCCTTCCTCCTCCTCCTCCTGCTCCTCCTCCTCCTGCTTCCATGGTGCACGCGTGCCCGCCCAGCCGAGCGTCACGTCGGAAGCGCCCGACACGCGTCCCTGCGCTCACCTTCACCGCCGCCTCGCTGCTGCTGCTGCTGCTGCTGCTGCGCCGCCAGCCAGGACCCAGAGCCCGGGCAGCGTCAGAGCGAGAGCGACGGCGTGACGTCACCAGCGAGGCGACGCCCTCCCGCTCCCCCCGTGGGCTCCATGGGAGTTGGAGTCCCAGCGGCCACTCTGGGCTCTGGGGAGGGAGGGGAAGGCTGAGAACCCCTTGGGAAGGACCCTGCGGCGCACTCTGCACATGCTCTTGGGCTCTCTAAGTGCAACTAGGGCACCCGGCCATCCCCCCCCCCACTCCCACCCCACTCCTTCTAAGCCAAGGAGGTGCCAGTTCCCATCATCCACAGTGCCACCTGCTCAGAAAGCGAGATGTGGGGGGGGATGATGGGCGTTGTGATCCAACAGTTAGGACCGCCCTGAGCGTGGGTGGTGGTGGTGGTGGTGGTTTTGGAACCGGTTACCTCTGGGGGGTGGGGGGGGGTAGGATAGTGTATGCATTTGGTCTCACAGGATAGCCATGGCTGCATCATCATTTCCTCCACCAAGGATGGAAAAGGTGAAACACCCACACAACAGCCCTAGGAGGTAGTCCCTTCTGACAGAGGAGGAGGAAAAACCAGGCAGGGATCCAGTCTGAGACTTTTTTCAAATGCCCCACCCTCTGCTCACAGGCAGCTCCCCAAAACAAAACCGGGGAGGCGGGGTGGGGAATCACTTTTATTTATTTATTTATTTATTTATTTATTTTTGTAGGTCAAGGTCAGCACCTTGAATTGTGTCCGATAGCTGATTGGCAGCCAGTGGAGCTGCTTTAATAGGGGTCTAATGTGATCTCTGTAACCCGCCCCAGTCAGCAGTCCGGCTGCTGCCTTTTGCACTTTCCAGCCCAATCCAACGTGTGCTGAATTCTGGTGTTCAGAGGGACTTTAAAAAGGGGAAGAGTGAGGAAGCCATATACCCACATATTTAAATGCTAGTAAATAATGCCTTTAAAAAGCCTTTTGGATCTGGGGGGAAACAGAACAGGCCTGTGATTTATTATCATTATTATTATTTATTATTGGAACAAAACTCGGGGAATCGTCCAACCATGGAGGTCTTGGAACTGATGGGGCCAAACCCCAGAAAGCCCCATTTTCCTTATCACCAGCCCCCTCCAGATTTCTCCCTCAAAAAAGACTGGAAATATTAATGCGGACAGGAAAAGGGAACCCTTCCCCCCCCCCCCCCAAATGGCACCAGAAACACATTTCCCATCTAGCCCGTGTGACACAAACTGACAGCGCCAGACCCTGGTCTGCTTTCGCGAACCTTTTTTAATGTAAACATCTCTGCTTGAAATCTGTACACCTCGTTCAGGAGGCAGCAAAAACAACTACAAATCCTTGCAGACGGGGTTTTCTTAAATAAATACGTAGGGGACGCACACGTGTGTGTGTGTGTGAGAGAGAGAGAGCTTCACACCAAAAGGAGAAGGGTCTCTGGCGCACAGTGGCAGACTGTCCATGGTTCAGCAATTTTAGGTGGAATTTTAAAGGGCCCGTCTGCTTCTCTGCCTCTCCACTTTCAGCCTGGGACGGCACAGCCGAAAGTGAGAATATGGGATGTGCAAAACTGCTGCTGAGCACCAAGGGAGGGACGCTCTCTTCCAGCGCCCCGGGCAGACGTCAGGGACCCAGGTGGCCAAAGTCCAACCTCACGGAAGTGGGTCAAAAGCTATGGGCCGAGGGGACCGTGCCCAGCATTCATCAGAAGCATGTGGCCGTTACGTTCGACAGAGGGTGCTGCCTCCAGCGCCACCCTATTTGATCAACTGCTATTTTGGAACTACAGAATCCGCCACCCAGGGTGAAACGCCGGCTTTTCAGAATGCAACCGAGCAGGATCCAGCCAAGTCAGTTCGGTAAATCAAGGGGAGTCTTCCTCTCGAGGCGGGAAGCTGGCAGGGATCGACACCCCCCTCAATTCATCCTCTCCGTCTGGAAGAGGGCGGCTCTAAGGGTCCAGAAACGACACGGCGATGTAACGGGTCCCTTTGGTGGTAGGGAGGCCCTCGTGATAGTGCGTCAGGCGGCCGGGGTGCATGAGGGTCCATCCTTTCCGGGGGGCCCGGATGGAGCAGTTGTAACGGAGGAAGCGGCAGCCGCCACCCTGGAGAGAGAGAGAAAAATAAAATAACTAGGAACATGAAAGAAGGGCATTGAAGAATGGAGAAAGGCCAAGACAGCAGAGGAACAGAATTTTAAATGCAAGAGCTCATTCATGTCCGGTGCAGGAAATCTCTTCCACTGATAAACAATCCTCTGTTTTCTCTCCAACCTTTGAAAATCGCTGGCGCCTGAGGTCTAGGGACTTTGAAATCCAGGTTCTCGTAATTCCACTCCTCTGTCGTTTGAAGAATCGCATCCCTTCGGATTAGAGGCACGTCAGAACGTCCCCGGATGGGTACTTACTTCGTAATCGATCCCAATGCGATTCAGCGCGATGTTGATGGTGAAGGTGGAGGCGTCGTGGTGCGGCATCAGCGAGGGCTGCTCGTCAGGTTTGTATCGGACCACGAAGGCCAGCTCGAACTGGGTCTAAAAGGGAAGGAGGAACCTTTAGAAAAGCTTTAGGGTCAAGACAGGCAGCAAAGATTCTGACGGGGAATCTTTTTCTGCTCTTGCTTTTACCTTCCAGCTTTCACCCACCCCTTGTGTGTGTGTGTTGTGTCGTTACCGTCGTGACTGACTCTTCGTGACTCCATATCTATGGAGTTTTCTTGGCAGGAATACTGGAGTGGCTTGCCAGTTCCTACTCCAGGCACCTACAGCACCTGGTATTCCCTGGTGGTCGCCCATCCAAGTACTAACCAGGGCCGACCCTACTTAGCTTCCGAAATCAAGCGAGATCGGATGTGCTTAGGGCATCTAGGCAGCTCTTACTTTCATCTAAAGCAGGGGTCCTCAAAGTTTCCAAACAGCGGGCCGGTCCACCACCACCCAGACACCACTGGGGGCCGGATCCCAGTCCAAAAGCAGCTGCGGAGGCTGGGTTGCTCACAAAACAGGGGGTAGGTGGGGGGTTGCAATTGGTCCCAGGGGCCGGATTCAGGACCTTGGGGGGCCGCATCCGACCCCGGGGCCTTAGGTTGAGGACCCCTGATCTAAAGGTTCATTAGGCATTTTTTAAAAGACAAGCAGTGCCCCACAAGCTGAAAACTGTTTTCTTGGGGAGATGAGATGGTGACGTCCCAGACAGCAGCCAATCAGTGCTGTACCTTCCTGACTTCTGGTGTCCTACTCAACAAGACTGATTTTTTTTTCTTCCTGAGACTAGCTCTGGAGTGAAATAGGTGCAACTGACGGCAATATTTAGACAAGAGCGGTAATATGACATGTTCTAAAAAAAATTATACACCTCGGTAGGGTTTCTCCCACTACCAATCTTTCCTTCAAACCAGTTACATTTTAGGTCTTTAAAAAGGCACTCACCCGGGTGTAGTATCCAGGGTACAGCTTCTCTGTAATGGGGGCGATGTAATCCAGGAGAAACTTGTACCACTCACGCTCAAAGTTGATCTGATTCATGTGGATATCAATGGTCGGGACGTTCTCGTAGCCCCCTTGAATTCTGGTGTCCTGAAAAATTAGCACAAGCCCTTATCATGATTTGATTTGATTTGATTTGATTTCAAAACATTATCTTCTGCACCCCTGCTGGAAAGGTACTTAAAGAACCTTGCATTCCAATGGGTATTTTTTAAAAAAAAAAACACCAAGCCGACAACCATAAAACCGTCAGGGCCTTGAAGCTGACAATCAAAACAGACATGACAGAAGGGGACAGGAAAGGCAGAGGTGAACAAAACAGCCACCCGACAGCAAAACAAAGCACGCTAGAATGCAAGGTACAGAGGTGAGGAAAAGCACATGCCACGGCAGAGAGCTTTTGAAAGTGCCTACAAACCACCCCACTTCTAATCCGTGGGGTTACAGAAGTAAAATAAGAACTACGGGTTATTGCACGGACCAGTGTGGGTGGAATTATCTGCAAAGTGGCTGGCCTTACTGTGTTGTCTCCCTTGGACCACTGGCCGAAATTCTCCATCTCTTCTACCAGCTCGTCGCAAGCCGCGTCGGTGAATATCGGGAACCAGTAAACGTCTGGGCAGGGCTAACAATACAGAGGAACTCTAAGTGCCAAATCCGAGGTGATCAAACAAAGCCACTGCATAGCTGACGCTTACAATGGACGGCACCGACACTAGCCAATCTGTGCTATGCAGAGGCGACCACATGATACAGTCACCACAGAGAGGAAAGTTGAGTAAGCCTTCTGAGAGAGCATCCCAGTCAAGAAAAAGACTTGTTATTTTGTGACTGCTCTTGAATTTTGATCCTGTATTTCCTCCCCCTTCGGAAGTAACTTTTCTCTCTATAAACAAACACAGGCAACATTTGGTTTTGTTTTATGATTGGGAGAGGCACTTAGTTTCTGATGCAATCCTCTTTTTCTCTCTCCCTTCAAACAGTCGATTGTAATTCAAGTTTCATATACTGTGCTTTGATCTTGCTTCAAATGCAAATTACACCGAGAACAGCTTCCTGAAATGCTGTTAACATTGTAAATGAATAAAGCAAACAGTGAGGAACTGTATCTCTTTCAGGCTGCAAATCTATTGATTTAACTTAAAACACGTGTATGCCACTTAAAAAAAACACAGAAGTCCAGAGGGCAACTTAGAAACAGAAGAAATATCCATTTAAAATGAAGAGGCAATTAAACAGGAATGCACGTACAAGAGAAACTCAAAGGGGATCTATTTTAGTAAGGCCACACATCAGATGCAAGGGGGGAAATTGCCTTGTTTTGTTTTGTGACCTATGGTACTGAAGCTCTGTTGCTGGTTCAGCCTGGCGGTCCCGGTCCCGATATTAAGGGACCAGCCCATCCGTTCCGGGTTTTAATCTGAACTTGAACGGCCTCTGAAACTATCCCACATGCAGAATCCCATCATCCAAGTAAGTTCATTTGGACTCGGGCAGCAGACCCATTGTCCCCGTGAGATCAGAAGCCCCATCATCCTCTACTGGCTTGGTTCTCAAGCACTGCCTCTGGCACAGAAACGCAGGATGCCTCCACATGTCAGCTGAAGGGGGATCCCCTCATTGATGAACGCCCCGCTTCCCTCTTCTCTTCTCGACCGAACGTGCACAACAGAGATGACAAAAAAAACTCACTGTTTCCACCCCTTTTCCTTTTAAGGCTGCGGTGTAATTTTCATGGATGTATTTCTCTTTCCAATCCTGCATTAGGAGGAAATAAATCCATTTTTTTTAAAAAAAATCCATTCCCCCCGCCCCCCGCCGAAAGAGACTTGAAATGGCACTGGAATAGGCATGGACCACCTTCCCCATGGGTCTCCCGAGTGGATCTCTCTCACCTCCGGGTTGCTGAAGATCTGCCACAGATCATTGTTCAGGTGGGTCGTCTGGTAATTCTCCAGGGACAGCAGGTGCCCAAATGGCTGCTGGTTGGTTAGAAACATGAAGACACCCTGCGACACACCAAGGGAAAGAGGTCTCCTCATCGCGGGTTACGAGGAGCCGGGAGAATCTATCCCGTGGGTCAGCTCCAGAACATGTGTGGGGCACAACTCCCATCGCCCTGACCTGCGGCGATGCCGGCGGGAGGGCTGATGAGGGTGGGGTGGGGGGTCGGGGTCCCACATTGCATGGGGAAGTCAGAGTCTGGAGCAGAATTCAAAGGAGGGTGGGGGAGCCTTCAGCCCTCCAGACGATTTGGAACCAAAACCCCACAGTCCTTTGTCATTGGCAATCTAGGGTCAGCATTCTGGGAGTTGTGGTCCAAAACAGCTGGAGGGCTGAAGGTTCCACACCCTCAGTATAATTCTGCTTCAGACTGTCCCCTGACCTTGAATTAAAAGCCGTACCATTTTAAAAGTCCAACTCTCGGTGATGTCAAAAGCACCTTTGCATCTAATTTTTCTGGTTTGTTTGTTTTTTAAGAAAGCAAACAGCATCCACCCGGATATTCCTTTGAGCCTGGCAAGGGTGGGAGGGTTGAGGAAGGATCTGACCTCCTTCTTAGCGATCTTTAGAAAAATCTCCGGCGGCCGCGGGGTTCCACCTGCGCCACCCTCCTTGCGGCACCCACCTGTTCCCGGATGTTGTGGCACAGGGCCATATCGGCGTCGAGTTTGCCGCTGCGGAAAAGGTCCGTCTGCGTGAGCCGGTCCCTCAAGGTACTACCCTTGACCAGGTAGACGCTAGAAACGTAAGGGACGTTCCAGAGGCCACTGGAAAGGAGCGGAGAAAAAAAAAGAATCCAGCACCACAAGGAATCAGCAGCTTGCTAGCCTCCCCGCCCCCCCGTGATACTATTCATTCATTCATTCATTCATTCATTCATTCATTCATTCATTTTTGCGCTTATTGACTGCCCGACTTTCCCCGTGGGAGTTCTGGGCAGTTTGCAACAAATCAGCTGCCTAGAATGGTTCTCAGCCTTGGGTCCCCAGATATTCTGTGGACGACAACTCCCAGAAATCTTCTCCATTCAAGCTTTGCTGGGCAGGATTTCTCAGAGTTGCCGTCCGCCCGTGGACCCCCCATAGATCGCATCCAGTCCTTTGAGGGATCCCCCAACTAAAAAAAAAAAGAATCTACTAGGCTGCATTTTTCTTTTAAAAAAATAAGAATGTCTAACATCGGAACTTAGATTTCCCCTTGTGCATCTCTGAATTTTGTTAAGCCGCTCTCCGTCCCGAAACGCATGCAAACATGGGGGACTGTTCTTTTTCCCGGGGGATGTGGGGAAACGGATATTTTAGGAGGGGACGCGCACACAGGAAAATGCGATTTTAAGGGAAAGGGGGAGAATGTTGGAAGGGCGAGTGAGCCTCCCAGACGGCTATTGTCCCTTCAAGCAACTTACATTCTCCGGGCCTGGACAATGTCCACATAATCTTCCGACCGGGCATAGTAACCTTCAGCGCTCAGGGCTCCCCAGAAGTTTGACCACAGCTTCCCAAGGCGGCTGACGAGCGGGGCGATCACAAGCCTACAGGGAGACACAGGTGCCATCTTTTCCTCCTCTAGAAAGTTTATTCGGCAGCTCCTCGGGCTTCTGAGATCGACCCATACATTTTCAAGCACCGTCTCCCCCATAAGGGCTAGAAACTTGTTCCTTTTTTTAAAAAAGCCTTACAACTCCCGAGCACTGATGCTCGTGAAATTTGGGGGAGTTCTTTAGAAATACATGGGGTGTTCCCTCCCTGAATGGCAGAGTCAGGTCGGGCAGGGTGTAAAATTAAATAACCAACTCAACTCAGGCAGAGAGGGTGAGCTTTCTTCCAAGAGGTATCTGCTCTGACCCGCCACCTGCTTCCAGATATGGACTATGAGAAACCAGGGCAGGGAACTCACTTGTTCTGTTCGATCAAGGCCCGCAAGGCGTCTGGGTTTTTCAGCACCACGTCGGCATCCAGGCTGAAGTAGTATTCGCACATGGGGTCTCGCCTGCACAGATCCCTAGAGAGATAGAACATGGCAAAATCTGAAGGCAGGGTTCAACTGAGGACAGGAGACAGAAAGAATGGAAGTCAAGGATTATTTGGTCTAGCTTTCTGCTTCCACCTTGGCCAAAGCCAAAAGCAAAGGGCTCCATGATTTCCCCCAGAATACTCCCTTAGACGAATGGAATGACCCAACAAAACCTGGCCCAGGACCGTTGAGACAGATTTTGAGGTTGTACAGAGACGGTCTTTTGGTTCCCTTACACGGCCGCGTTCCTCGCATCGGCATTCTCCACGGCGTCCTGGGGTCCCACGACTTTCACCGCGCGATATTCCTGCCCGTGTTCGTGCACGAAAGCGCCCACCTGGGGCAGGTGGTGCGTCTCCTGCAAGCAAGGCGTGGGGGGGGGGAGTTAGGGTTAGGGTTAGGAGTCCAGATTTGCTAGCTTCGTCGGGCAAAGCGAAGAGCCACTCACGTGATTGTGGATGAACAGCTGGATCCGTTTCTTCGGATAGCGGAGATTCCGAAGCCTTTGGAAGAACTGAGTGAGGAACGGGGTGGGCTGCTCAATAAAAATGCCAACCAGGACCAGCGGCAGCGCTTCGTCCTGAAACCCGGGGAGGAGGAGCGAGAAGGGGGGGGAAAAATAAGCCCGAATAACTCCTGTGCATCAGGAGAAAAGATGCACTCTTTTCATCTAAGCCGAGGTCGCTTTTAAAAACAGTCAAACGAAAGTTTCCAAAAAGCTGAAATAGTTAGGAACGAGTTAGTTGTAATTCACTCCCTTTCCCAGTGGAGGAACTATAGTTACTTTAAACTGTAAGTAACTAGTTACCTCTAATTTCTTTTTTATCCCAAGGGAGACAAAGCTTCTTTACATTACGTGCTGGCATCCCAATGAAAAGGAAGAGGGTTCGGAGAAAGAGAGAGGGCGTTTGGCCTTATATCCCAGCAACCTCGCTGGGTTTGGAGGCTTAACGAAATACCGAAGGGAATGTTCAATCGCCAGTTCAAAACCTGGCTGTTTCCCCCAAGCTTTCGCTGGTTCTGGGTGCCTATCCAAAGAGGAGGAAAACCTCCCAGTCCAGATGCTCCAGAGGAAAATTAAACTGAGGCCCAGAGGGCGAACCCCGCCAGCCAAGGGGCGTCTCCTTCAGCCTTCCTGCCTGGCCCTGTTTTGTGTGACCTCCCCGGCCTCCTTACTTGCAGGCTGGCCAGGCTCCTCAAGTCCTCCGCGCACACGGTGCAGCCCGTCTCGAAGGTCCAGGCGTGGGGGACGTAGTTCCCGAGGTAGTTGAGCTGGAGCTGTGAGGAGAGAAAAAAAAAAAAAGAGGCCTGGGCCTTTGGTTCCGGAAACAGAAGGCTTGCCTCAGGCTGTTCAGGGCCAAGAGGCGGCCTCTAGGAGGGTGGCCAGCTGGCCAGTCCGTTTGAGAGCCCCACCTGCAGGGCTGGCTTCAGAGGAAGTATGGGGGCAGATGTTTAAAAAAAGATGCTTGGGGCAGCAGCTGAGTCAAAGGTTGGAATTTACCTGGATCTCTGCAAATAAAGGAATCCTTTTTTTTTTTTAAACCAGAGCCCAGAACACTGCTCTTTCTCAGACCAGCTTCTCTGGCAGTGATTCTGCAGAAAGCTCACCTGGACAGCTCCTACCTGGGCAGGATGCCTCTTTGTTTCTGAAACCACACCCGACCCCTGGATGGACAGGACCTCTGGCTTACCTTGGTAGGGCCGTTGCCGTTAATTACCACCGGGAGAGTATCGAACGCCAGGTTCCTCGCTCTCACCTGCCGCGTTTCAAACTTCAGGACCACGTCATCTTTTTGGGGAGAAAAAACAAAAGACCAGGATGAATCAAAGCCCTCGTCAGCCAGCCTCAGGCCTGACGACACTTATACAAGCAAGCCGCCCGCTTCTGAATTTTGGAACCAGCTCCGCTGAGTGGGAGAGAAACACATGACGATGCAGCATCGGAAAGACCAACCGCGTTTACAGCAAGCTGGTGGGACGGGCAAAAAGCTGATCAGGAGAAATGCCGTATTATTACTCAAATACTCAAAGCTCAGCCATGTGTCATCTGTCGTTGGTAGGAGACAGCCCATCAACGTTACAAGGAGATCGCAATCGAAGGAGAGGGAATCCTTAGAAATTAATAGGGAAATTCTGTGTCCTAACTAGTACACTGTGTGTAGTACACTGTGTGCTGCCTAGTGCACTTCTCTGAACCATGGGGTGATAAGTGGGTAATTCGTACAATGGCATTTGATGGATGCTTTTAAAACTCCATACTGTTTTTCCGCTTCAAGCGCGGACTTTTAATGACGTAAACCGCCTCAGGTCTTTTTAAAAGGAGAAAGGCAGGGCTCTTTCGCTCTCCCTCCCTATAACATTTACATAATTCATCCACCCCACCCCACCCTACCACCTGATGCCTCGGCCGCAGCCCTTGGGCATGGATCTTTGTTGCGACTTGTGGACTTGTGCCGGTGTCCACACCCAACACTGCCTTGTAAACTCTCTGACAGCCCAGCCAGGAGAAGCGTGTGTGTGTGTGTGTGTGTGTGTGTGTGTGTGTGTGTGTGTGTGTGTGTGGGTGGGGAGATGTAGCAACAACCCAGATCTCTGCTTTGCAGGTTGCAGCATGGGTGGGGTGGGGGCTACCAAGCCCCCCCCCCGCCCCCGCAAGAGGATTTTTCACCCTGCTTTGAGTGTGGTGCCAACCCTCCGAGCATCCTTTCCAAAGCGGCTATGTTGCCAATGATGTTCCTTCGAAGCACAGATCCGACAAGACAAGTCATCTAAGGATTCATCACAGGGTGAATCAGGGTGCTTTTACACTACCCCTAAAATCCAAAGCAAAGGGCTCCCAGATCCGGAGCTTAAAATTGTTTCCCCACCAGCTCTGGATTTTTTAAAAAATTAAGTACGACCACGACCACCTAAGCGCGTCCCAGCGCATTTTCCAAGTACCTGGTCTCTCTGAAGGTGAAAAATTTCTGATGCGGATGTAAAGCAGTGAGTGCTGGGCTCTCCTCGCCTTGTGTTTGTTTGGTTTTTTTTTGCCCCCCCCCCCGCCCCTTTAAGAGACTGGAAGAGACTAGAATGCTTCCTGGGGCAGCTCCCGACGGCAGAGTGGAGGTGAGCCTGCATTTTTTCTCCCCCCCCCCCCCCACTACGCAGACAGGAGCAAGGGAGTGCCGAGGGGTGGGAACACAGGAAGAGCGACAAGCCCCCAAGATCTCTGGTACGAATTTAAGTTGCCAGAGGATCTTAGGGGTTGTGTAAAAGCGCCCTCAGTTTAAGATTTCTGGGGAAACTGAGGCGCCGTCCGGGGGAGGATCCAGGAAACCTGCCCCTTTTTACATCCAACCCCCCACCCCACCCCAAAGAGATCTCCTGTGTGTGGCAGGAGGGAAGGTTCCCCTTGCTAAGAACCCCACCACAAGGGGGAAAGTGAGTTCCTTTTTCAATGCCCTCTTGGCTGCTACAGGGAAAAGGCATCCCTCCCGCTCTTTCCCCCCCAGATGCTCACCCAGGGCCCCGTTGAGGTTTTGAAAGATCCGGCACCTGTGGTCCAGCGTGATATTGAGGCCTGCCTGTAGCGAGAAGAGGAGGGGGGGGAAATAAATTTGAAGGGGACTCCCAAAGGCCAACCTGTCTGACGTACGCCTCAAAACAGGTTTAGGAACGACATCCGGAGGTTGTTGGACTACGGCTCCCATCACCCCTCGCTGCAAGCCCAGCTAAGCCAGGGGAGGATGGAAACTGGGTCTAACAACCGCCGGAGTGGGTGGGTGGGTGCATCACAGACACAGCAGCAGGAGGGGCTCGGCTCCTCGTACTTACTCGCTTTTCGGGGTCCAGGAAGGCTTTGGTGTAAAACAGCTGGTCGTTGTCACTATCTGGACCCTCCCAGTTGGAGACAAGTTTCTGGAGATGGGTGGCGTAACCGATGAACCCTGCCGGAAGAGAGGAATGAAGATGTCGGAATGCAGAGGCTCAAAAGCAACCCACGGTAGCAACTCTGCCAAGAAAGGCATCTCAATGCACCTAGACTCTTGCAGTAGGGTGCAAGCTCGTGGCGCAGAGGCTCCAGTGCAATACTGCAGTCGAAACTCTGCTCGAAACCCAGGACTCAACGCCAGGTTGCCGGCTCGAGGTTGACTCTGCCTCCCATCCTTCTGAAGTTGGTAAAATGAGTACTCCAGCTCACTGGCGGGTGGGTGTCAATGTAGAGCCTGCAAATTAAATTGTAAACCACCCAGAGAGTGGTTTACGCGCTATGGGGCGGTACAGAAGCTGCACACTTTGCTTTTTATTTGCCAAATTCTAAGGCTCACATTTGACTGCAAGGGGAAAAAAAAACAAGATTAGCCTGTAGGGTTCATTGCATGAAAATCCACCCGGAAAAATCTACCCAAGACCCCAAAATGACATGAAAAAGGACATTAGACTGCCCATTTATTTTTTTCTAGTGGTTTTCCCAGCCCTCGAGATCACAGTGTAAAGTTTCGGAGCTCTGTCCCATGTCTGTTGATGGCGGAAGTTTCCTCCTCCTCCTCCTCTTACCTCCAGATCCAAGGAAGCGGTTCCCTTCCCGGACTTGAGGGTACTGGGCTTCCAACCTTCGGTCGGGATAGATGAGCGTCTCGGAGGAGAAGACGACCTTGGACTTGGCCTGCTGGAACTTCTTCAGCAGCTCTACAGGTCCCGAGGCAAAGACCACGTCGTAGCTACGAACGGGAGAACAAATTTCGTTGGAGAGGAAAAGAAGGAAGGAAGGAAGGAAGGAAGGAGCTGATAGTAGGAAGAAGGAAGGAAGGAAGGAAGGAAGGAAGGAAGGAAGGAAGGAAGGAAGGAAGGAAGGAAGGAGCTGATAGTGGAAGGAAGGAAGGAAGGAAGGAAGGAGCTGATAGTGGAAGGAAGGAAGGAAGGAAGGAAGGAAGGAAGGGAAGGAAGGAGCTGATAGTTAGGGTAATTGGGGTGAACCTTGGGCACTCCAGATGTTTTGGGACCACAACTCCCAGAATTCCGAGCCTCGATGGCCAGTGGCACAGGACTGTGGGAGTTGCGGTCCAACACATCTGGAGTGGTGAAGGCTCGCCACCACTTGAGCTAGGGCAGGCATGTCTGAACTTCGGCCCTCCAGATGTTTTGGAACACAATTCCAAGGATTCCGAGCCTCGATGGCCAGTGGCAAAGGACGGTGGGAGTTGCGGCCCAACACATCTGGAGTGGTGAAGGTTCGACACCACTTGAGCTAGGGTGCCCAAGAGAGGAGGTTCTGGAAGAGTGCTATACATCCATTCCTGATTCCCAGGCGAGTGCTAGGACAGAATGAGGCCTCCGGAGCCGAGCTATGATTTCCTGCTGGCCACCCACCTGTCCGTGAAGAGGACCACCAAATCTTCGTCGTCTGCGTGTTCCTCCAGCACGGATTTCAGGAGCCGGATCTTCTGCCCGCCACCGTGCCACTCCTCGCCCAAACCCAGCACCTAGGGTGGGGAAACAAGACCCAGAAGGAAACCTTCATTCACCTTCCGCTTGGGCAGAACAAGGCTTGCAAGACTAGAACTAACCACCATCCTACCACTGAAAAAGTCAGCCTAAAAACTGCGACCGCTCAGCCTTCTGCAGGGGTCGCAAGAGTAAGCAACCGAGGATCGCAGCCCAGCAGGGTTGAAGCACATGCAGGATAAAACATTCTAGGGCAGATTTTATTCCAATCACTTTTTTTTTGAAAAAAAAATCTGGCTTTTATTGACAGGTTGAATAAAAAATATAAACTGATTTTAAAATTGTAATTTTAATTGAAATCCATGGTGTTTGTTTTTAAAAAATCAAATTTATTTTTAGACCACCACCCCTCTGCATGCTCGATTTCAGCGAAATCAGAATTTGCACAAACTCAGCGAACCTGAAAGCAGGCGCCGAGTTCTGAGAAAGAACAGGAGGTTTCTCTGCTTTTTAAAAAAAGGCAGCTTAAATTCCCAAGGATAAATGGAAAACAAACGAACAAACAAAAGGATATATCGAATCCTGCCGTTCGGTAACGAAGCTTTCGTTACGTTCCATTCTAGCAATCTGTATGTTTTAAACTGATCCAAAGGCAAAGATTGGCGTCTCCCCTGCGGACGAAAGACCACTAAGGAAAGAACCCCATATTGTATTTGAAAATATGGATCTCGGTTAAAAGGGATTGGATCATAGGCTTTTGAAGGCGCTCCCGGCTAGCTTTTGAATTTGGAGGCAGCCTGATTTTTACTATTTTTTATTTTGGAACCCGGCAATCAACGGCATAGATTCTAAGGCACGCAGAAATGCCCCTTACAGATCATCACCTTAACACTGTAGTTGAAGAACTGAGCAGAGCGACGAAAACGTTGGAAACCTTCCGTCTCTTCGGTGGCCACCGTCAGAACCAACACGTGATCTGGGGGGAACAGAGAAAGCACGCAATCAATCGATAAATGGAACTGTCCGTCAGAAGCCCAGTCTGCACCACGCAAAGGTTGGGGCTTCCTTCTCTGAAGCAATATGTCTGTGAACATTCTCAGTCATCCAGGTGAGTTTATCTGGAAGTTGAGTCATGGCTACTGGACTTCTTTTTTGAGAGATAGTAGAAACGTTTCGCTGTTCATCCAAACAGCTTCATCGGTCTGTTTGGATGAACAGCGATGAAGCTGTTTGGATGAACTGCGAAACGTTTCTATCTCTCAAAAAAGAAGTCCAGTAGCCATGACTCAACTTCCAGATCTCTGAAGCAAAGATTAAAAGATGAAGGGAAGTCAGGAGGAACGCAGTATCCAGGGCCGGGACATTATAGAGGCCTACATCTGCGATCCCCTGCCAGAGTTTGGATCAAAGAGGAGGAGGAACCCAAGAGTTGGCTAGGGGTTGTTTTACTTCCCTTTGCCTCTAAACGAGGGGAAGGGATCAAAGATTTGGAGCCAATATTGGAAGGGGATCAGGCCTCCTCTCCCGCTCTCCAGCTCCGAATCCCAGAGGCCACTCAGACTAAACAATGCATCAATTCTCCTTTCTTCTCTTTCGGGACCGCTTGGAAGATTTTTTTAAAAAAGGGGGGGTTAAAAAAAAAAAGAAGTCCTGAGAATCTAGGCTCCATTCTGCTCAGCGAGCCACCAAGAGATCCGCTGTACAGATCCCGAAGAAACTTTATGAAGTCCGTCTCAAACGACTGTTATGAACTGGTGGGGGCCACATCTGGCCTAAATCCTCCTCAACGTCATCTTGGCCGCTGGGTATCCCCCTCACCCCAGAGTTGCAGCGGTTCTGTTCCATTTACTGCCTGCGTCCAAAAACTCAACACATTTCAGCACTATTCAGAAATGGTATTTTCCCTCCGTGGCCAGTTACGGTCCCCCAAAGGTCCAGAGAATCTATCCAGATGTGGCAGCAAAGAACATCTGGTGCACCCATCAGAAGGACTCAGGGACATTGGATACACCATGCTGGATGTAAGGAGGGGGGGGGGGAAACGCAGCCTACTGCATTTTTGACGTACTTTCGTGTGCTTAAAAAAAAAAAAGGAAATCTAATTGTTGGCTGGGGTTGTGTCCCGTTGTTTGCGAACTGAACTGAACCAACTGGTGGCCCACCCTTGGAATAAGGAAACTCTAACAGGGCTCCCGTGTCCTAAATTCTTTGCAACGCAGATGTTCAGCTCCGGCAGAAAAAAAAATATAAGGGGAAAAGAATGCACAGCATAGCATTTTCCCATTGAATGGGAAGACAAGGGGAGATGTCGTTTCAGAGGGACGTTATTGAATGCTCAACTCAGGGCAGCTTTTGAGGGTTGTGTGTGAAACAGGTCTATGACAGAAAGATGGAGGCCTGAGGAGCAAGTGCTGCAGAATTACTTTTTCTTCTTTTTTTTAAACGGTTTGGTTTTTGAATCACAAGGCAAAGAGGACCCATTGGCAGGAATGCAGGAGATATTTAGGTCCTGTGGAAATGTGTTTTTTTTTTAAATGTGCTAAGATACAGCCAAGATCGGTAGCCTCCTACCGCCTACTTGGCTCCCTCCGTCCGGAATGTGAATTTTTTGCCAATGCATACGTGCAGAGCGTGGTTTGAGCCAGGGTGGAAATGGGTGCCTTTGAGCGCTCTCTCTCTCTCTCTCCCTCTCGCCACGCTGGGCATATGTGGACACCGTACCTTTCGAGCCAAATATTTCAAGACAGCTAGCAGAAACCAAACCCTTCCTGTGAGATGAGTGGTTTAGAAATTTACCACCTGCCTACTTTCTCTCCCAGCACCGACCTGGATATCTGTGGGGTTCCCCTTTTTCTTTCTGCAAGCTAAATATTTAAAAATGTTTTCACTGCGACTCTCCAAAATTCCGCGACAGGCTTTATTTAACTGTGCTGAAGAGAGAGATTCCTTTTATTTAACCGTACTTTTACTTGTAACATTTTCACCCACCTTTCTCCTTAAAAAGGGCCCCAAGGCAGTTTACAGCCCACATTTAAAGCTAAAACCAGCCACTAGGCAAATATTTAAATGGATCAAACAAAGGCCACATTCAAGAAGATGGTAAATAAAAGCAATATGCTTCATTAAAAATATTTGCAGATGAGAATAAAATAGGGAAGGAAAGGGTAAAGGAAAGCTCATTCTTCTGTCCTTCCCATAGCAAACCAACTATCCATCCTTTCAAATCTGAATTAGAAATTATTCGGACCTTTACTGAACTATTGAGCTTTCTGTTGGTAAAAATCTTCACTACAGATTTGGCCCTTCTAGACCGCAACGACCTGCTTAATAGAAAACATTTAAAATATCCAATATTAGCCAGCAAGAAAATTACAGCTCGGAGCTTTTAAATGCTGTCTTTTTTTAATGACGGAACCCGCCTTGGGTCCTTGTAAGGAGAAAGAGAGGGAAACACATTTTAAATAAGTAATTTGGAAAGAAGCAAACAGGCAGCCTTGCAGGGCTGGGAGTTGAGATGTGCAAAGCACAATCATTTCGGCAATCGCTAATGCGTGTTTTGTGCCCCCCCCCGTGTTTTAATGTTGTTTTCTTATTATTTGGACTGTGCCTCTTGCTGGTTTATTTGCCTCTCTTCTTTGTCTTGCTGGTTTGATTTGATTTTTAGTTTATTTATATGTGTTGTGCTATGAAAACTGTGCAGAGTTCCCATAGGGAAAATCAGTTGCGGAATGTAAATAAATTAATAAATAAATAGAAGGGGTCCTAGAGGTTATCAAGCCCAGCCCTTGTGAAGGAGGGACACGGGTGGGGGGGCGGATTTCAACGCCCAACCCCTGGCTCCTAAACTGCAGAGCTATCCAGGAGATGGCCTTCTTATTCCTGATCAACTAATCCAGAGTGACAAAGCAAGTATAAAAGAGGTAGGTGGGTGAGTAGGGTTTTTTTTTAAAAAAAGGTGGCAGACCAAAGCAGATTCACCATGCACGGCTTGAATTATTCCCCCCCCCCACCCCACACCCAGCCTTACCTTTCTGCTGTTTGGCGCCTTGACCCCGCTGCATCGCCACGTATAAGATCATCAGCAGCTGGAACGGGAAAGCCATAGTGAGAAGAAAAATCCTTTTTTTCCTCCCCTGATGCAACCGATCCCACTTTCTCAAAAGTTTGAAAACTTTTTCTCTCTCTCTCTCTGTCTTTTTGGAGAGAACTCCCAGTGGCGGCAGTAGCACCAGTCAAGATGCAACCTTTCCCAGGCTTCCCAGTCCCCTCCCCGGAGGAGCTGCTGGTGTGCCACGCAACATGCACGCCCCTAAAAGGGGGCTCCTCCTCTCTCCGGCCCCCCCAAAGCCCACCCTTTTAATTCCTCCCCTGCCTGGAGAGGGAAGGGATTCAGCAAGGAGGAGATTCCAACTCCTCTCCATCACTCAACAGCCAGGCAGGGAGCAGGAAACCAAAGTTCGGCCCTCCAGATGTTTTTGGACCACCACTCCCAGAATTCCAAGCCTGTATGGCCAAGGACAAAGGACTGTGGGAGTGGTGGTCCAAAACATCTGGGGGGGCGACTTTTGGACACCGCTGGTTAAAATACAACTAATTTACTATCGCAACTCCCAACTCCATCCTCAAATTTTTAATACAGCTGTTTTCAAGCAGAAAACGTGTTGGAAAAGGAGTAGGATTTTGGGTTTTGTTTTTTACCTCTACCCAAGCTTCTTTTGGAGCAGGGTGTTTGAGAAAGTAACTTATTCCTCCCCCCCCCCCCCCCGCCGCCTCCATCTTTCAAAACTGACCTGCTAGTCCAAGGAAAGGGGCCTTCCTCTGCAGAAGCAGGCACTCTGCATGTGCTCAGAGGCAATTTCTCCATAAGCCACTTGAAGAGTGTGGGGCTGACACTCTTCTCATGAATCTTGTCCTGTTTGTTTGCCTCCAGGGGGTGGAGGGGGAGAACTTCATATGCTCAGAAACACTTTCCCTTTGGTTACCCTCAGAGGTACACTCGGTGCATGCCCAGAGACACTTTCAACAGGCTCCAAGAAGCATCCCTTCGCCTTGCTGGGAGAGCACCTGCCCTCTGCAGATGCTCAGAGGCCCCTTTACCTTGCCCTAAGGGGGAGAGAGAGAGAGACAAGCTCCTACTAAAGCAGTGGCGCTCTGCAGATGCTCAGAGGCCCCATGAAGCACCCCACCACCACCCCACATCCTTTTGGGGCGGGGGGGGGGAAGAACACCGTGCGTGCATGGAGGGGGCGCTCTGCAGATGCTCAGAGGCCCCTTTCCCTCTCAAGCCCCCGCATTTCTGGGAGGCAAAGAAGAGCTCCCTCGTCTAAGCCAAGGCAGCGGCACTCTGCAGATGCTCAGAGGCCCCCTTGGCCCTCCAGAGCAGCTCCTGCAAAAGCCGCGGCGGCACTCTGCAGAATGCTCAGAGGCCCCCCCTCCCTCCTTTCCCGGGTCCCTCCTTTTGGGCGGAGCGAGGAGGCGAGCCAGGGCCAGGGCCAGGGCCAGGAGGGCGGCGCGCTCTGCACACGCCCAGAGGCCCGCCGGCCCAGCCTCCTTCCTCCTCCTCCTCCTCCTCCTTCCTCCGGGGCCCGCCTTCCTTCCTTCTTTCCTTCCTCCGCTCCGAGGGCGGGGAGAGAGCATGGAAGGGAAGGGGCGGCGGAGGCGGCCACCAACGAGGAAGTAGCTGCGGCGGCGGCGGCGACATTATCCCGGGCGCCGCTCCGAGGCCTGGCCGGGGGAAGGGAGGGAGGAAGGCCGAGGAGGAAGCTGGAGAGCCCGGCGGGAGGTGCCTCCGAGCGGGCGGCGGCGACTAGGCCGCACTTGGAGCCGGGGCCTCGCGTAGCGTCGCCGGCCGCCGGGGCGTGACGGAGCGCCGGGCTGGGCGTCCACGCGAGGCCCCGGCTCCGACTGCGGCCTCCTCTTCCTCTTTTCTTTTTCTCTCCTCCGCGGCGGCGACTAGGCCGCCGTTGGAGCCGGGGCTTCGCGTAGCGTCGCCGGCCGGCGAGGCGTGACTGAGCGCCGGGCTGGGCGTCCACGCGAGGCCCCGGCTCCGACTGCGGCCTCCTCTTCTTCCTTCCTCGGCCGTGATGTGGATGCAACAGCGGCTGAAGGGCTTGCCGGGGCTGCTCTCGAGCAGCTGGGCCCGGCGCCTGGTGGCCCTGCTGGGCTTCCTCCTGGTGGCCTACTGGTACCTCGGAGGGGCCTGGCCGGGGCTTCTCCCTTGGCCCAGGGGACACCCCTCGGGGGGACCGGCCGGACTCTGCCTCCAAGCCGAGACCCGGGCCTGGCAGGCTTTGGCTCAGCAAGGAGAGGCCCGGATCCTCCAAGGTGGCAGTGGTGGCACGACTCAGGCCAAGCTCCCTCCCGCCCTGGTGGGCAACGGCTACCTGGTCCTGGACGTGGCCGCCAACCGGTTGTGGGTGGCCCCGGCTGGCAAAGGGACGCCACCCGGAGGGGCCACCCCGGCCCATGCCACTGAGTACGTGGCCCTGGCAAGGCTACGGGGGCCAGACCATGCCGTGGCTGACCTGGGAGCTGCCGTGGCCCTGCTGAAAGAAGGAGCCCTCCGGACCGTCCGGTGCCTCCAGGTCTCCCCGCCGGGCTCGGCCGAGGGCCCCTCCGTGGGCTGCGTCACCGTCCGGGAAGAAGTCCTGGCCCACCGGGCTCGGCCGCATCTTTACCTCCAGCGCCTGTCCGTGGCCAACCCTACCGGCCGGCTGGTGGCCTTCGAGGTGCCCGGCCCGGCCTTGTCACCGGCAGGAGGATCCGGCAGCGACAAGTTCGTCACCAGCTTGGAGAAAGCGGGCGACCGGCAGTTCTACCTGTCCTCGGGCCGGGTGCTCCAGCCGCCGGGCGACAAGTTGGTCCTGGTGGTCGTGGCCGCCAAGACGCTGGTCAGCCGGGTCCAGGTGGCTCCCAAATCCCAGTTCGAGGAGACGTTGCTGTCCGTCGTCCACACCTCGGAGCCCATTGGCGCCTCCCGCCTGGACGAGACCTTCAGTCGGCTCCGGGAGGCGGCCAAGAAGGAGATGATGGAGGTCATGAGGATGAGGACGGAGGACCTGATCCAGGAGCATCGGCAAGCGTGGGCAGACCTCTTCATTTCTGGTGAGGGCCGCTTTGACCCGAAACCAAACTATGCCAGCCGACTTCATGCCTCATCTTGCATCCGGGGAGAAAGATCCGTTTCCCCCTTCTAAACTGGCACCGGCTTCCAGCTTCTCAATCTGAATCAACACCGGGTGCTACTTTCTCAATAAGCAGCCATCAAAAAGCTCGAGGCAACTGGGGAATCCCTCTGGGACCTGAATGAGGACTGAGAGATTCCCCAGTGAGAGGAATGGTGGAATAGTCGTGGGTGGGGCTCCTCCCCAATTCACATATTTCTTATGCAAGATTAAATCTGGCAGTGGGGTTCCTGCTTTTTCTATCTTTTCTGCTGCTCTTGTCAATTTCCAGGCCTTCCAAGGGTCATTTTCAAACAGTGATGTGAATGAGTATCCGATCCAGAAACTGACAAGAGCTGTTGATAACAAATCATGCAGTTTAGGTGTAATAGAGAGTTTTGTGTTGTTGTCTGAAGAAGTTGCAGGATTTCTCTGGAAATGTGAAATTGTGCTGGGTGGAACATCCCAGGGGGAGTGGGAGGAAAAATACAGAACACCTGAGAAACATCTCAATGTACACCCTTAAGTCGCTGTGCAGAAATTAAATCAGGGAGCTCAGGGGAATCATAAGTTCTACTTCTTACATGACAGTGTTGGAGACATGAGATTTCAGAGGGGTGTGCGTGGCTCAGGTGTGTTTCCCTGTGTTTTGTGGTCAAGCAGACAATATTCCTGATTTACCACTTTTTTTGCATGAGAGTATGCTATATAATAATCATGCACTGTCAAGTCAACTGTGACCTATAGCAGTCTAACATCCCTTACCTGTGGGTACTCAGAAGTAGCTTCCCTTTCTGTGTATTCTCGAAGGCTTTCATGACCGGGATCTGATAGCTGTTGTGAGGGGGTTTTTCAGGCTGTCTGGCTGTGTTCTGGAAGTTTTTCTTCCTAACGTTTCGCCAGACTCTGCGGCCAGCATCTTCAGAGGGCAAGGAGCTCAGGGAACTTGGAGTTCTCTCTCCTCTCTAGCTGCCTGAGCTCCTTGCCCTCTGAAGATGCCGGCCACAGAGTCTGGTGAAACGTCAGGAAGAAATACTTCCAGAACATGGCCAAACAGCCCAAAAAACTCACAACAACTATCAGTTTCCCTTTCTTGGCAGTGAGAGAGAGAGAGAGCAAACCTCCTAAGGCCGCATTTTCTGTGTTTCAGGGGTCGAGATGAGGAAGATCACGGACGCGCACACCCCTTCCAGCGACACGGTCAACCTGACGCTGTACTACGTCCTCTCCACCACCCCGTCTCCTCTCCTCGACCCCCTCATCGGCAGTGAGGACAGGGAGAGGATGGAAGCCACGCTCAACTACGCCGACCACTGCTTCAGCGGCCACGCCACCATGCACGCCGAGAACCTGTGGCCCAGCCAGCTGTCCACCGTCCCTCAGGTCCTGCAGCTCTCCCACCTGTGGATGCTGACCCTCCAGAAACGGGGCTGCAAGGGCCTGGTGGCCGCCGGGGCCCACGGCGTCATGCAAGGGATGGTGCTGAGCTTCGGAGGACTCCAGTTCACGGAGAACCACCTCCAGTTCCAGTCGGACCCCGACGTGCTCCAGAACAGCTACTCCCTGCGGGGCATCCATTACAACAAGGACCTGATCAACCTGGCCGTCCTGCTGGATGCCGACGGGAAGCCCTTCCTCCACGTCTCCGTGAAGCTCCAGGAGAAGGCGGTGAAGCTGTACGCCTGCGAGGGGGGCTGCGCCAACGACCCTGTGGAGCTGACCTCCGAGGAGCCCCACGGTCACACCTTCCCGGTGATGGTGACCCAGCCTATCACGCCGCTCCTCTACATCTCCACCGACCTGGTCCACCTCCAGGACCTGCGGCACACCCTCCACCTGAAGGCCATCCTGGCTCACGAAGAACACATGGCCAAGCGGGACCCGGGGCTGCCTTTCCTCTTCTGGTTCAGCGTGGCCTCGCTCATCACCCTCTTCCATCTCTTCCTCTTCAAGCTCATCTACAACGAGTACTGCGGGCCGGGAGCCAAGCCGCTCTTCCGGAGCAAAGTGTGATGCCCCACCGGACGTGGCGGATGCTGGTTCCAGACGCTTCTCTCCCAGAAGCAGGGGAACCCCTGCAGGAGAAGTGGAGGCCCCGCAGAGAGAGAGAGAGACACGCACGGAGGGTGTAGGGCCCTCCTTCCATCTGCCTTCGTTTGAAGCCGCCGGATCTCAGCGGGAAGACGGCTCAAAGAATGAAGAACCCCACCTAATGGCACTGGACAAACTGCTTTCCCTGGGGTGGACGGATCCATTTTCTGCACCCTTTTCCGCTTGGGGTATCGGGCACTCCTGGATCGCCGGTTAATTCTGTGAGCTCCCTGTGTAGGCGTATCAGAGCTCCTGTTAGGAGCTTTCGGGGGGAGGTGCTGGGTCAGCATTTAAGGATACTGGGATATACTGGAAGACGAGGGCGTCGGGCAGGAGTACCCCTGGTTATCGGTGGGGCTTCTGCTACAGCTCCCAGAGATAAGATAACTTGTGATCATTTATAATAGGCGTTTCCTGAAGGTTCTGTTCGCTGAAAAGCAGAATTCGAAACCGGAGGGGATTCTCTCTTCCTTTCCTTCTGCCCCCAGGGTGTCCGAAATGGAAAGGAAGTGCTACCTAACTGGATAGAGGGCGTGGCGTCCTCCCGTCCCCTGGTCTTGCCCGCCATCAAAAGCACAAGGAGCTTTCAGGGAGAGGAACGCCCTCTCTCCCCTTTGAAGCTGATTCCGGTGTAAAAACTTTTAAGAAGGAAGAGGGCTGCAGGAAGCAGAGTTAGGGTGTTCAGGCAGATGTGCCCCAAAGCCCTCTCTGCCCGTGGCCCCTTTGTTTTGGGGGGCTTTTGAAATGGATTGGAAAAGGGGATTCTAAGACCTGTGTGTAGAACGTGCATAACTGCTGGAATTCTGCTCTTGAAACTGGTTTCGGTGGGTGTCCCCTTCTGAACTCCTGGGCTACCGAAGGCTTTGTCCAGCAGCCGGTCCAACCTGCGGTGGCCTTCCTGATACAGCTTCGGTTCAGGGCCGGGAAGGTTGCAACCTTAAAAGAGCCTGGTTCCTTCCCATCCCTTCCCGTGGTCACTCCCCAAAGACCAGGCTTTGGGGAGTCACTCTGGAAGGTCCCTCTCCCCGCAAGGGGGCAGCCCCCAAAATGAAGGCAGAGGGAGACACCTGTCAAAAGCCCTTCCAAGGCCGCCCACACAGAGGGCTGGGGCAAGCCCGGCGGGCGATCCGCGCGCGTTTCAGGAGCCGTGGAACGACGCCGGGGTCTCGTTGCCGTGCGCCCAAAGGTCTGTTCCAGAAATCCCTTCTTGACAGAGGAGATGCGAAGGAGCCGAGGCAGCATATTTTTCTTCTTTTAATTGGGTGCCTTTGGGGGGGGGAGAGGTGGTGTTGGTGGCCCAAGAACTTTTACTAGCCTCCATGTGTCCTTGCTAGCCTCTTCATTTAGTCCTCTCCCCCCGAATCTGTGTTTGCCAACCTTGGATCTCCAGATGTTGGCCACCACTGCTCTATATCCATCCTCTCCTAAAATGTGTTGGCTCCCCCCTCACCCCAGCTGAGAATACTTGAAAACCACCTTTTGTTTTCCGTTTGCCGTTTCATGTTGTAAGAAGCCTTTTTCTCCTCCCATTTTTGCAAGGCCGATTTGAGAATCCACCCCCCACCCCCTTTGGGTTCCCTGTTTATCAACCTCTGCCTCATTTCCTGTGTTTCCTTTTAATTTATTGTTGGTAGATTTTGGGGGTGTTGATTTCCCCCCAACACACACAATGTAGTCCTATCTGGAGAGTAAACTGCAGCCACTTAAGAATGTATGTGTATATATCTCGCACTCCTGGATCTAGTGTTGGTAATGAAGTTTTTTGGTCAGCCTAATGTAAATAATAATAATAATCAACTTTAATTACCATTATATTTTGGGAGTTGTTGCAGAGGCATTGACTCCTATTCTCTAAAGCGGTTGCAGTGGCTTTGTGTCTTAAGATCGTGAAGGAATGTAAACTTCCCTGACAATTTAAAAGCAATTGTTTTGATTAAGTTAAAATACCAAAGGTTTGGGTTTGTTTGTTTGTTTTTTAAAAAAACCCAACAAGAAATAAATTTCAAATCTGCCTCTACTGTCTTGCCTGATGTGTTAAGTTTTGATTTTCCCCCCTCCTATTTTTGCTGGCTAAGTAGCCTGCTCTTTGCCTAAGCTGTGCTGATTAAAATGAACCTAACTCTGAATTTGGCCCACAGAATTTAGAAAAGCTAGCTGTTGAACTAGTAATTACTGTGGGATCAGTTTGTTCTCCTAAAATAAATGTTGGGGAAGTTCAAGTTGACTTAAACTTTTGCTTCCAGAAGCCTTAGTCCAGGAGGCTGTTCTTTCAGTCCTAAAACCTTGTCCTGCATTAAATTTGACACCAGGAACATTTTTGCCCCAACCCTCAACCTAAAAATCTCTTTGATTGGATTAAAAACAAAAAAACACCTACCAGCTTCTGCCTACAAGCTGTGCACTCTAGAAAGGCACAGCGCAAAAGGAAAGAGGGACAAGGAGGGAAGAGGAAAAAGCCAGACCAGCAAAAATATGATCTGGTAAATTGATTTTGCCTCTCATAGCCTTCTCCTTCAAGAAGGACAGAAGGAATGTCTTATCCCTGACGCTTCCGGAACGTCCCAGAGGTCTTCTAAGAAGGAAATGTGCATACATACGAATACTGTATTCATGGCTTCCTAATGGGAAGAGATGAACCTTTGGACCTTCAAAAGTTACGGACTGTGTGAACGTCCTCTCTCCTGAGTCAGGAGGGGCAGTGATTTATTTAAGGATTGTTATAGGGACTGAAGTCCACGTGGCCGAGTCAGGAGGGCCACCGAAGGATCCTTGAATGGTCTATACACATTTCATTTCCAAAACCTTCTCAGCGAGTATGCACGCACTCCAGACAAGACATTTCTCTGTGTGAACAGGCTCTGTGCGTTCCTCCTGACTTAGCCTGAAGTTCTCAGCACAGACCAAGAGGTGGTGCCAGAACTTTGCCAATCAACTTTTCCAGCCTCCATCTGATTACAGTATTCCAAATTTTGGGTGCGGTAAAGGTACAACTGCATCTCAACCCGCCTTCTTGGCTTTTCCTCCAAGACATGCCTGCCCTTCTTTCCCCCCTTTCATGGAACCTGGAATGATCAGCTGTAACAAGCTGCCCTTTCCAGAGCCCTGGTGTCCCTGGGCTCTGCCCTTTGCGCGGCTTCCAAATTCATCATTTCCCCCCCCCCCGTTTGCTTTCGTAATTCTGCCCCGATTTGAAAGATCCTTGGCATTCTGGGATCGAGGCAGGCGTTCCCCTCCTTTGGAGTGGTTGTCGGTGTGAAAATCCCACAATTTAATCCCAAAATGATTTTTAAAAATCCTATTGTGCCCTAAAAGGGTTCTTCTCGAACTTTGAATTTGGCTACGGTTTCTGATTTAAAGATGATGCTTCTCCAGGCCCCCAGCGATCCAACTTCTTTTCTTTGCTTACCGGTTCTTTGGCCGTATCTCATGGGATCTACATTTGCCCCCATGCTTCTCTCTTTCTCTCTCTCTCTCTCTCTTTCTGTGTGAATACTGTATATGATTCCATTTCTGTGGCTGCTTCCTTTGACATGTCCCACAAACTCAACCAGGCGTCTGCTTGTTGGTTTCGAAACACATCCCCAGCTCAAAAAATCCGCATCAGCTCTGCCACGTACCGCGGGCTGCTGGAGGATGATGCCTATGAGATGGAACGGAGAGGGGAGATTGATGTAAAAGGGAAGATATGCCCTTGTTACTTTCCTCTAAACATGGCTCTGTTTATCCTTCGACTGCGTATATATATCCTAAAAATAACAACACTCAGAGCCGCAAATGGCGACAAAACACCCTCCGAAGCCAACGTGACGCTGCCGTTTAAAACAAAACAAAACAAAACGCATTACATGCCAAACAAGAAGCAAGGCAACATTCACACGTTTATTCCCGGATGGAAACGTAAAGAAAAAGACCCTTCTCTTACCGAAGACAGGGGCATAATAACAACAAGCCGAAAAAGAAACGAATAGATTTCATGTCATTTCCATTTAGGGAAACGTGGGTGGAGGGAAGAGGACTGAGACACAGGCAGGGGATGCGGTGTCGTGATTTTATTTTATTTTATTTTATTTTATTTTGGCGAGCCCGGGGTTTTCTTTCAGGTCCCAATTCGTGGGGCGCATCTCCCATCTCGGGCCAGACCCAGGAGGGTCTGCTCCAGGGGGCACCAACTCCACGTGGGGCGTTCGTGAGGTCGACGCTCAGGAATCTGAGGAGCGGTTTGGAGAGAAACGCCTCTTGTTATCTGACCCAATAAGGCCCGAAATGAGCCGAGGACCCCGGAGGGTGGGGTGGAGTGCGGAGTCGGGAGGACGTGTCACCACCACTTCTTCATGTCAGGTGACGCCTGAGGCCAGGCACCCCCCCCCCCCGAGGAGAAACCTCTGGAACGGACCCTCGTGGTCATCCGACTGCCCTCCGTGTGAGCATGGGCACGTCCGCCGGACAGAGACAGTTTCTTGGAATTCCGTTGAATTAAATGTTCCCAACTAGGGGGGTGTATTCTCCTAATTTGGGGAGCCCAGTCCCCTAGCAGGCTGACTCCAGTGATAGTGCCGCCCGAGGCTAGGAACACCATGGCGCCTCTCCTCCCCCAAAAGTTCAATTTGTTCCGTTTCCCGGTAAGGAGAAGGTGCATTATGTACCACAGAGCGGTCACTTGTAAAATCATTTTGTTCCCCCCCCCTCTCTCTCTCACGAGGCTGGAAAGTGTAACTTTTTAAAATTTCTTTTGAGAACAATTTTTGAAGCAAAGTTCGAATTTACAAAATTCAACAAATTTTGAAGCACAGTTCAAAATTGCAATATGACAAATATCGACAAATTTTGAAGCAAAGTTCAAAATGGCAACATGACAAAATTCGACAAATTTTGAAGCGATGTTCAAAATTGCAACATTATAAAATTTGACAAATTTTGAAGCAAAGTTCAAAATTGCAGCTAGGTTGATCCCAAACTGTTTCAGAGGGTTGAACAGAATAGTAATGGATTGCTTTTTTAAAAATTGGTTTGTCGCTTCAATTTATATGCCATCCCATTGGTGCAGGAGGACTGTTTGGTCACAAATTCATTTTAAAAGTAACTTTCAAAGCGGCGCCGACCCCATTTCACACCAGCCATAGGGGGCATTGGGGGCCTGGCAGCCTCCCCAACGACACTTGAAGACCCCCCAAGGGAGCCATCAGAATGGGGTCCCCAAAGATGGATAAAAGTAGCCGCCATGTTTACTGGCAGCATTCCTTATCGGCACTGTTGACGAGCTTCCGAGAGGTCTCTCTTGGAGGCAGGCTGCTGAATTAATTGAGATCTTTTCCTTGATGATCTCCTGCTGGAGTCTTCTTCTATTCATCCGCTCCTTGGCTTGAGGGTGTAATTCTTGGGCGCGATGAATACATGTTTACGAAGGGCCCTGACGCTTGATGCAATGGACCCGACTTCTCTTCCCCGGAACACCCCGTTCCTTCTCTCTTATTTGGGTCGCTCTCAAACGTCTGGGATCAGCGGGAAATCCATTAGAAGACTGAGCCCCCTCTTCTAGAAACGCGAAGTTGGTTAATTATCCTCACCAAGCAAAGGCGTTCCAGGTAACCCCACTGCCTTCCACAGGGTGGCTTTGTCCTCCACTAAAGACCCTCAACTCGGAAATGCTTTGACCACCTAACGAGCAAAGGCAGCTAATTAAGAAACCTGCATCTTCCACCCGTCCTCACAAGTTCCGGCCGAACACGGAAAGGACGTGGGGTCCCCTGGTGGGAATGCAACGTGGCTCGTGGCATCGTCACGATCCAAAAATATCTTCCCAAATGCAGGCACCGGTTCACAGGACCGGGCCCTTGGTATCCTTTCTGAGATTACGGATCAATCTGGAAAGATCTATGCTGCAGATGAAGCGGAAAGAGGCGGATGCAAATAGTCAGATAATTATATTTCCCCGTCCGGTGGTTCTGTTCCATGTGTGTTTGCACCCCAATGTGAGACTCTTAAAACCAGGTTATTTAAACACACCCTCCAATCTGGCAGACAAGTTATTCCGAAACGAAATGTTTCCTGAGTAGCACACAAAAGTATACTTCTATTATCTGTTTCCCTTAAAGCATAGCTAAGGCAAAGCTCGTGGGACTTTTATACCTTTAACCATTGTTCTACCTGCAGTGGTTTTATTGTTTACTGGCTGTTTTCAAGCTATCCTGATTAGTTGTGTACGTCGTTACTCTAGTATTTGAATCTTCCACCGGTTTTAATCTTTTTAAGAGTTATCATAGAATCATAGAACCATAGAGTTGGAAGAGACCTCAAGGGCCATCCAGTCCAACCCCCTGCCATGCAGGGACCCCATCACAATATTATTTTACTAACTAACTAACTAACTAACTAACTAACTAACTAACTAACTAACTAACTATGTCTGTGAAGATTCTCAGTCATCCCGGTGAGTTTATCTGGAAGTTGAGTCATGGCTACTGGACTTCTTTTTTGAGAGATAGAAACGTTTCGCTGTTCATCCAAACAACATTCAGACCGATGAAGCTGTTTGGATGAACAGCGAAACGTTTCTATCTCTCAAAAAAGAAGTCCAGTAGCCATGACTCAACTTCCAAACTAACTAACTAACTAACTAACTAACTAACGTAATTTCTTACTTACTTACTTATTACTTACTTACTAATGCAATCTTCCTCTTCCCTTTGTTAGGTTTTAAAATGCTTTTGCATGCCATGTCGCAGACTCGTTTGATCTAAAACCAAATAATAAACCGTTTGCAGGGCAAATCTAAGGATGCAAGTCTTGGGTTTTACAATTTCACGTGCAAATAATGTACAGGTGCAAAATTAGGGAGGCCCCTGGAACCGCCTCCTTTTCTCCTTTTGGGAACTGTTGGTCTCCCTCCTCGTTCCTACAACAGAACCGGGGTGGGGAGGCGAATTTCTCGGCCCAGCCTTTTGGAGAGACACCAATTATCGAGCCCCCAGGGTCGTATTCTATTTCCAGAAGGTGTTGGGTTGTTGTTTGCAGAGGGGCAGCTAAAATTAGAACCCTGCCCCCCCCCACTTTCAAAAACACTTTGGAGACACCCACCAGGGCCTGGTGCTGTTTTGGGGAAATAAGAAGCTCTCCAGCCGGGAATGTGCGGGTGGCAAGGCCTACGTGGCCAGCGCCCGTGACGTCATGCTCGTGGCCGGCAAAATGGCTTCGGGGGGGGGGGGGACCAGGGGGAGTTCAGAGAGAAAAAGTTGGCAACGGGGACTTGGAAGATGATCAAAGGTGTGAGGTCGGTATGTCCACAGGATGACCTCTTGGTCCGACCCGGCAGGCATGTCCAAACTTCGGCCCTCCTGATGTTTTGGACCACCACTCCCGGAATTCTAAGCTTGGATTGCCAATGGCAAAGGACTGTGGGAGTTGCGGTCCAAAACATCTGGAGGGCCGAAGTTTGGAGATGCCTATGAGAGGAGAACTCATTGCGATGAAGATGCTGGAGGCGAAGGTTCCAGCTCAGTGGGCTGGTGCCCGGCTTACGGCTGTTGAGCGGTCATCATGGCCACGTTGCTCCATCTCAACACGGTCTACCTTGCAGGGTGGTTGTTGCCAAAAAGGAGAATTAAGTAAGAGAGGGGGGATATTCGACGTTTCTCTTGGGTTGTATTGGCTCCCCCCAGATGGAAGCTTCACCACATTTTCTCTCGCCTAACGGTGACTTCATTGGGGAACCGGGCACGGTCATTTCCCGGTCAGTTCTGGATTTAGAGTGGAGGAGGACGATGGTGGTAAAACGGATCCTCACACGTCAACGCCTCATCCAAGCACTGCTATATCCTGTACCAAAAACTCTCTCTCAGGGCGAAAAGGCAAGGAATTCCAGAAGGATGATGGAAGCACCCAGGAATGTCCCGGGCCTCCCTTTCATTCCTTCTTTCTTTTGGGGGTCTGTCTTCTCTTCCCTGTTCCATTCCAGCTTATCTGCAGTTTAGGAGAGAAATGGATTTCTCCAGAGAGGTGATGATCCCAGTTATAACTCAAACCCTTTCTTGGGGGATTTAGAGTTGAACGGGCACTTAAGAGCCATTAACCATCCAAAAGACCTGCCCATTCAGCTGCCTACATTTTTTAAAAATCTCTTATTCTATTTGCTATTTGCAAAGAGCACCCAGACTTTTCACATTTACCTTACCCCAATATAGACTAAAGTTAACACGTTTTTCGAATACGTTGCCACGGTGGAGAAGGGATTTTTCTGAAAAGTTAATTCAGAAAGTGTAACTTTTAAATGTAACTTTGTGAAAGAATACAGCACGTTTCAAATGTTGTCCTTTGCTACTGAATGCAAAGGTAACAGATTATTATTATTTTGTAAAGTAACTAAACATTACAGTGTTAGTTACTTTGGAGCAACATGAATGTAAAGAAAGCTTTAAACATGAATTCCAAGGGACCCTGTGAAGTAATTCATTATTTATAAAGCTAGAGTCCGGGAAGCAAGGAGCTGATTGTGTTTTCTTCCAGTAACTGGACAGGTCATGAGTTCCTTTTTTGGAACAAATTACTTTTTAAGGTCCCTTTCTGCCTCCCTACGCGGTGCGCTTCTCTGAAAACAGTTTGGATGCTGAGGACCGCAGCACGGAGTTCGGGAACATGGAGATGACAGATGCCCTTATCTCTTGCCTTCGCCCGAACCCCCTGCCTGCCAGCTCTGGAGAGGGCTTTTATCAGCATGTCCGAAGTGTGAGGTTTTTAAAAGCTGGCCTCCTCATCCAGTGTTGACAGGAACCAGTTAAAATGCCCTGCTCACCGTGCCCACCCTCCAGTGTCTCCTTCCAGGGACTCCTCTGGGCATTGTCTGGAGGAGAAGCTAAGCAGGGAACGCTGCCTGGCTTTTATTTTATTTTCCCTGCAAGGAGGTGGTTTGGAAACGTTTGGTCCGTGCAAACGGGACCGATGAACCTGGATTTGGAGGTTGCTTAGGGCCTGCGGTGTTGCTAAGAACAGCTCCGTGGAGTCATCACCCCAGAGCTGGCAAGATGGTAGCACTAGGGGGTCACTCAGCAGCACCATCATCTTCTGCCAATCTGGGAGGGGAAGCTATCATCTTCGGGGGGGGGGGGGTGGATTAAGGCCTCGCTCCTCAGTGGCTGAAGGAAATGCACCCTTCCTTTAAGGCCGGGGGCACATGGGACTTTCTGGAAGTCTTTGGACACCAATTCCCACCGACCTGCCACGTGGCACAGGAGGATGGGAGTTGTCATTCCCAAAGACGCGGGCAGCCACAGGTCCCGTTGCCCTCATTTGCACCCAGATGAAGCCGTGGCCTCCCAGATCTCTGCGGACTACAACTCCCAACCTCCTGCACCACGAGGCAGGCGGGCAGGGGCTGATGGGGATTGGTGTCCAGTGGCTTCCAAGCGCTTTTGGGCTTCGTCTGACGCTTGCCTTTCCATGGGAGAGAAACGGGAACAAAGAAGATAGTGGTAGTTGTGCTGGTGGTGGTGGTGTGTGTGTGCACGTGTGTAAGTGCGTTCAAAACCACGACACAAAAAAGGGCAATGAAAACCTTTTATCCTGACAGCCAACAAACCCCAATTTTTAGGAAATAACACTGCTAAATAAATAGGTTCGTTGTTCTGGATCAATCCCCCAGCTTCCATTTCCAAGTAAAATCAAAATTCATAATTTGGCTGGGTGGTGGTGGGTGGAATTCCCTCCTCCTGTCCCTCATAACTGACCCTCGGACCCCGTCTTTGCCGCCTGCGAAACAATTCAGCCACCCCCACCCCCATGACACTTTTAGCATTGCGTGGGGTGTGTGTTTTTTCAAAGCCCGGGCACGGCGCAGAGGCTCTGCCAGGAAGCTTTCTAACCCTAAACTTTCCAGAGGAGAAAATATCAGGGCGACGAACCGTTTTTCGCATCCCTCATTACCCCCGGAATCACCGGCCCGGCCTATAAATAGCGGCAGGCGAAATGAGAAAAGGTGCCAGGATCAAAAAGGTGCCTGTTTATTTCGAAGTCGCCCAGATGGGGCTTCACAGATTAATTTTGCAAACGGGGCCAGTGCAAATGTTTAATAGGCGATTCCGCCCCCTCAGCCCAAAAATAGAGGAAGAAAACACTGAGGTGGACGATTCACAAACACAGCCTCCATTTTTTCAAGGCAAATAAACAAAGCCCTCCAAAATGGCTCCTTGGGACCTGAATTTAAATAATTTTGCTTTCTTCCCAGAATCCCCCAGGCTGCCTGAAGGCACTGAAGGCTTCTGGGTATCAGATACCACCCCTAAAGTGGCTTTCCCAGGTTCAGCCCTAACTCTTGAACCTCTGTTTCCATCTGGAGATAAATGGGGGAGACTTTTGTCCCAGGCTTTAAAAAAATGCAAATTTTACCAAAATTTGTGTGATTTGCAGCAGAACGAGTGCAATGTTCTATTTTAAAAAACCGCAACATGGTTGGAAAGAGACTAGCAGGTTCCTCTCTCCACATATAACAGCTTTTAAAAGAAACTTGTCCAATCCAAGAAACCAAATTTATATTAATATATGGTGATTTTTAAAAAAAAAACATCATTTCTCACTTTGCTAGTCGATGCATACACGAAACATGTATGTAGCCCAAAACAATATTTCATCAATCATCTGTCTTTTGCTTCATCTTGGCCTTTCATTCTGCGAATTTTATCCTTAATTGCAATATATACTAGAGATAGATAGATAGATAGATAGATAGATAGATAGATAGATAGATAGATAGATAGATAGATAGATAGATAGATAGAGTATATCTCTGTTCTTAAAAGTATAATAAATAAATTAAACAGTGCCGGGGGGGGAGTCACTTCATCTGGACTACAACACCCAGCACCCATCAGCAGTGGGGGATGATACAACCTATAGTCCACAACAATGATTTTCCCTCAATGCTAAAATTAATTCAGCTTCTATTGCCTGTGTGTGTGTGTGTGTGTGTGTGTGTGTGTGTGGTGTGTCCTTTCCTTTAGATATTGCTTTTCCCTCCTTTCTGATCCCTGGTTACCTGGAACTCTTTCAAACGGCATCGTCTGGACCCGAACGCACGCCCTCCCCTGCTGGGCTTCATTAGCGTCAGAAACGGGCCCCGACACCTCTAATCCGGAGCCCTCGGCCGTCCAAAACCCAAGGATCCAGAACAACCTCCGACCTGCGGTTAAGCTCCAAAGTGCCGCCATGTTTGCCCCTTGGCATGAAACAGGTCCTTCCCCCCCCCCCCCGAGTCCAAGGAGGAAAAGAGAGGGGGGTGTAAAAGCAGGAAAGCAAACGTCTAACATTTGAACCACTTGCAACAGCAACAGGGAGTTCAGGAGGATCCCTGATGCATGGAAACTGCGAATAAGCAAGAGCGGCTTAGCTTCTGCCCGGAACCTCCCTCTCCAGCAGCAGTCTACCTGCAAGAGAAAGAGAGAGGAAATCAAGGGTCAGCAAGGATCTTTCCGAAGCCCGGATGGCTTTTCAAAATCATCATAAACAAAAATTAAATGGGCAAAACTTTCCGGAAAGGAAAGGACCACGAGGAAACGGAACTTTCTGGAGCGTTGTGACGACCGGTCCCTCCCAGAATCGGTGCGTTCTGGGGAGTGGAGGCAACACTAAACAAACAGCACTCAAGAGCGAGGGGAGAGGACCATCTAACCCATCGTTCGGATCACAACACGGACAAACAGATGCTCTCCCACGCAAAAAGGAAAAAAAACTTTACTTTTAATCCACATCTACAACTTGTTAGTTTATCCACTCTGGAGGAAAAACATAAAACTTTGTATATCTATCTATCTATCTATCTATCTATCTATCTATCTATCTATCTATCTATCTATCCCTTCCTTCCTTCCTTCCTTCCTTCTTATCTATCTATCTATCTATCTATCTATCTATCTATCTATCTATCTATCTATCTATCTATCTATCTATCTATCTATCTATCTTCCTTCCTTCCTTCCTTCCTTCCTATCTATCCTTCCTTCCTATCTATCTATCTATCTATCTATCTATCTATCTATCTATCTATCTATCTATCTATCTATCTATCTATCTATCTATCTATCTATCTATCTATCTATCTATCTATCTATCTATCTATCTATCTATCTATCTATCTATCTATCTATCTTTGTCCATGCTCAGAGGCCCCCTCCTCCATTGCCAACACATCCTTTTTTGGGCTCGAAAGGCAGTGTCAAGGGCAGGCAGATCTACCCGGATGGGGTCCGTCCGGCTGTCAACTGGGATTTTCAGCTTCTGGGACTCCCTCGTTTCCCTCCTGCCTTCGTTAACACCGTGACCCGTTTCCTCTCCCCCCCCCGTCCTCCTTGTGTAAAGCTCATCAAAGGCCCAGTGACGCCATTCGGAGACCTGCACCGACACCGGGATCTCGCCGGCTCCACAGGAGTTGGCTCCGGGTTCAGATCTCGCCGCCCCCCCCCCTACCTGACGATGACAGCCTATTAACATTTTGGCTCAGGTGCCCTCGGTTTCATCTGGGCAGCACACTGGCACCATGGTTCAGCGCTCAGCGTCACGGGGCCGTGGTTCGGCTGGTAATTGCCCATCTGAAGTCACTCGCTGGCCTCTGATGCCGTCTTATGTGCCGACGCGGCGGCCCGGCTTTTGGCCAGCTTCTGACCCCTTCGGATGCCAATCAGCAGCAACAGCAAAGCCAACTTTGACCCCTGGTTTCAAGTCAGCAGCCAGAGCTTGGGATAATTGCTGGCACGGTCCCTTCCTTGCCATACCTGCAACTTGCTGGTGGTCTCCCATCCGAGGACGCTCCAGGTCCTCCTCTACTTAGCCTCCAAAGCAAAGACTGGTTTGCATGCTGACGGCGGAACTCCCTGCCACAATACTCAGCCGTGGCTTCCCGGCCTGCAGAGACGCTGGGGAAAACGATTGCCAAGACCATATCATGTTTCAAACACCCTCTTCCTCCGCCTAAGGTGGTCCCTCAGTGCTGGGCTAACGCTTCCTAACGCAGTCAGGCTTCTGAGGCTCCGTTCAATGGGAAAGCAGGCTGGCAGCAGGGGCAAAGGAGAAACGCAAAACGTTTTCCCTTGTAAAGCACCACTTCGTCCTTTAAAACAGGACACTAAAACAGGACAGGTTGCTAGTCCTCAGAGTGGGTGAGAAAAAAAGACCCAGGAATTGCAAGTTCAGGTTTTCTCTGGACCTCATCCGTCGCCAGAGCGGGGTCACTGCTCTTTAGACCCAGGTCGGCTACTTACGGCCACCCGGAGGTAGCCAGGCTGCCACCCTCATCAACCTGCAGCAGCTCCCACCGACATCTGGAGGACCCCTGGAAGGCCTCTTTTCCCACCAAGTTTGTCCTCTGCACCTGTGGGCCAACCCCCCCCCCAGTGTCACCCATGAAAGCTCCGTTCCAGGCACGCTGGCCCCCTTGACGGCAAATTGACATGTATAATTGTCCTGTTTGTTACAACCACCTCCGGGCAGGATCTGCTCCGGGCACTTCTAACTCTGCCTCCTTTGGACCCGGGTGTTTTGTAAGCTCTCGGAGTGCAGAGACCTAACCTTTTCTATTTCTTATACACTAAACCCACGGATAGAGCTGTGGCACTAAATCACCCCATTTCTTGCATTCTATCTCCCCTCCCAGCTTATTTCCTGATGACGAGGCAGGGATTCCTTGCTCTGGGTGTTTTCCCTGCCTTTTCCCGGATTTAGAACCACTGCTTCCATCTTAACTTGGGATAAACAAGGCCAAGAACAGGTGGATTTCAGGAGTGCCGAGTTCATATTGTGCCTGAGAACACATCTTTTGACTTGCCTTTCCCCGCCCGGCAGGGTCTCTGATCCAAAGGTCTTTTGCAAACCAGCCAAGCAGGGAAAGATTTCGCTGGACCCGACAGGGCGGTGATGAGAGACTGCTGGCGAAACGCCGAAAATGCCCTGGACCACAAATGCGTGAACGCTTCCCCTGCTCACCTGGAGCCTGTGCAAACGGCCCGGCAAAATTGCTCTTTTCTCAGCATGAGCGGAAGGAAATTTCCACCTGCCGAGAGAGAGAGAGAGAGAGAGAGAGAGAGAGAGAGAGAGAGAGAGAGAGAGAGAGAGAGAGAGAGAGAGAGAGAGAGAGAGAGAGAGAGAGAGAGAGGGACTTAGCAGAGATGCGCTATCGTGTACCTTTCACCCTCCTCCCTCCCGTGAAACTTTACTGGCCACCAATCCCTGGGGATTTTGGAGGTGGACTCGGGAACGAGGAAAGTATAAAAGCCACAAAAGAGGGAAGCAGCTTTGTTGCGGAGAGAAAACCAGCAGAGAGCCCCCCTAAACCCATCACTGGGCAAAGATGAACCCCCAAACAATCAGCCCCGGGTGGATCGTGCTGCTGCTCCTGTTTACTCATGAGCAAGGAAAAGCCGAACCCCTGACCAGCGTACAGGTAAGGGAGAGAAAGGGGGTCATTGCAATGTATCCATCGCTCCCTCTCCTCCACTGAAGGTACCACCAGACCCAAACGATTTTCCTTTAGGAGAGTTTATAATAATCTTTTAGATTTTTTAAATTTGGGTCAGGCGGAGGGAGGGATGGGGTTAGAGGAGCCCGGCTCCCCAAATGAGCAGCTTGGAAGAGCTCCCAGGAACAAAGGGCCTTTTCACACGACCCCTAAGATCCGCTGGCCACTTAAATTCGGACCAGAGATCTTAGGGGTTCGTTGTTCTTCCTGTGTCCCCACCCCTCCGCACTTCCTGGCTGCTGGCTGCGTGAGAGACCAGGTACCTTGTAGGCTTGGTCAAGGGAGCATCAGGCTCGGTTTTCCATCCTGTCCCCACCACCTCTCCAAGCTTCCTGAATCCCCTGCCCAGAAGGGACCCCGGCTGGGAACTTGAGCCAACTTTGAGGGTTCAAAAGGGGTCTCCTCCAGATGCCACCTCCCCTAGCCAAGTCGGTTGCATTGGTAACACTCAGAGGATGCTTATTGCTCGAGTCACCCATCAGGGTTTTTATGTTTATTCTTTCCCCCCTCTCTCTTTCGCTCTCCGGTATTTCCAGAACTGGCCGAAATGGTTCGAGGAGGGTCCGGAGCCGTCTCTGGTGGCGGGGTCCGAGGAAGAACCAGATCAAGAGGACGGGGTGGGCCCCTGGCCCCGAACCCCCCGGGAAGGGGCACCCCTCTCCGAGACGGCACTCCAGCGGCTTTTCGGTGACCTCCTGGGCTCGTCCCGGAGGTACAAAGGCCGGGCCAAGAAGGGCCTCTCCAGGGGGTGCTTCGGCGTCAAGCTGGACCGGATCGGGGCCTTCAGCGGGCTGGGATGCTAGACTGTAACCCCGGACGGTAAGAGAGGAGGGGTCTTCCATATCATGGCATGGGAAATCATATATATGGTTTTTCCTTGGGAGTACAATGCCCATGCTCCCCCACGCAACATGACCACAAGGGATTCATGGAACTGTAGTCCCTCTCAAAGAGAGAGACACACACACATACAGAGAGAGAGAGAGAGAGAGAATATGCTACATTTCTGAACTCCGAGTTCATCTACACAGAGAAGGGCGTTGTAGTTCTCCCACACCCAAGATTCTTGGTTGGTCTTAGGTTTACTCTAAGGGGGAGGGGGAGGTTGTAGGTAGGAGGGTGAACCTCCCTCCCCAACCCCCCCCCCCCCGCTGGTGTTGCCAAGGATAAAGGAGGATGGGAGTTGTAGTCCAAGCCATCGGGAGTGCCCAAGATCTGCCACCACCACCCTGGCTAAAAGTTATGAGTTTTGCAGGCCACAGGGCATCTTAGATAGGAATTGAGGGGTGGGGGTGGATTTTTATTTATTATGCATTTAAAATGCATCCCTCCTGCCTTTCTCCCCGAAAGGGCCTCAGTTGGATCCATTCTAGGCTCCATCCCGAGACCTTCCGGGGAGCTCTCCAAGGTCCTGAACCTGTTGGCAGGCCCGTCCGGGCCCTTTAAAGTCTGGACTAAAAACCAGAGCAGATTCACAAATGGAGGCTGCTAAAACTGAGCCGAGACGGCAGTTTCCAGAAGGTGATGCCTTTTTCCTCTGCTTCTCTTCCTTTACAGGATCCGCCTCACCGCCTTTGAGAAGACCCTCCTGGCCTCCCAGCGAGACCTCCGTCGCCAATCCATCACCCATGCCTGCTTTTTGCCCCTCTTCGCTCACAGAGTCCCTCTTGTAAGCTTACTGCCCTGCTGAAATCGGAACTACCACCTTCTCCCTCCCATCACCTGAGTCAGAGAGGAGGGAAAGGAGCAGTGCTTCTAACCAGGGCCAACCTGCATGTGTGCTTCTAACCAGGGCTTCTAACCAGGGCCAACTCGACCCAGAAGAAACACTAAGTTGAGGGGCTGAGGTTCGACGCATCGGGTGTTGAGTCCACCAGGGAGAAATCGTCAACTGCATGGATTGTGAGGATCGGTGGCCCGCAACACTCCTCTCTTCTTCGGCACCCGTGGTTGCATTTTCAGGAACTGTTTGCATTTTGGTGTGTGTGTGTGTGTGTTTCATTGTCCTCTTCATTCATGCATGTTCAAGTTTCCTCCATGCCAACGATGATCAAATAAACTGGTTTTCATAATTTGTCCAGTTCATTGCTTCTGCTTTGGGGGAAGAGGGTGGCCAGTGCCAACAGGGTCCGTTCCTTCTCTTGTGTTCTTTTACCCTGGCTGAAATCACCACGAGAAATGGTAGCTACAACGTGGCTTTTGGGGTGGGATAATCCTTCACCTGATCTGTGAACCACCAACAACCCCCCAGGGTACACAATTTGTACCCCACCTCCTTCTGCCAGCTGCTGCTATCAAATCCCCCAATTCTCTCGTTCTGGGCATGATAAATAATATTTTCCCAACCATAGCTGCAGAAATCGGTTCCCAAGAGAAAGCAAAATCCTGAGACCCCATAAATAAACAAGAATAATACAGGAGATGGGGAGACATATTGCTATTTCACTCTAATTGTAAACCACCCAGAGTTCCGTCTGGAAGATGGGTGGTCTATAAATATTACAAATAAATAAATAAATAACACAGCCACCGATGGTGCCAAGGGGACATATTTCCCTGGACATCAAAGGCTCCCTAATTAAATGCCACCAACCTGCCTGGACATTTGCAAGTCCTTATTAGCATATAAATGGCGGTTGGGGTGGAAAGTGAATCTTTGAAGTCCATCTGGGCAGATGATAAACAAACAGCTTCCACTGAGAAGTAGGAGGCTGTTCACTTTCTATCTAGAATTGATAGAGAATGAACAGCAATGCACTGGATTTTATTCAGGAGGGAGTGGTAGCATCAAACGGACATAGTAGATGGCATCTAAAGATCCTTCCTTCCTTCCTTCCTTCCTTCCTTCCTTCCTTCCTTCCTTCCTTCCTTCCTTCCTTCCTTCCTTCCTTCCTTCCTTCCTTCCTTCCTTCCTTCCTTCCTTCCTTCCTTCCTCCCTTCCTTCCCAATAATAATTACGAATAATATCAACGCTGCAAACCTGAAATTTCAGCCCTCTCTTGGACATTGCCGCGATATTCCAAACTCTGTGTACGGGAATGTTGAGATTTGAGGATGCCTAAGAATAGCTGTATAGATCCTTCTATATCTACTTATAGGTCTCTGAATAACACCCGCATTCTGATATCTAGGCCATTGATCGGTAGGCTGGGTGGCGGCTATTAGGTTTAACCGGAGCTGATCGGCTGGGCCTCTCCACCCGGACAAAATTCATTAACCGGAGGGGGAGGGAGACCAGGGTGGCTTTTGCAAAAAGGCTCGGCTCCTTCCCCGTCTGGTTAAAACCAGTTCCCTTATCACCCCTAAGGGGCTGTGTCGGGCCAGGGCCTGGCTGGCTAGAAGCAGTGAGAGCCCTTCTTCGGAGAAGGGTATAAAGGCGGCCAGCCGGCCGGGTGGCCAGCAGGACGGTTGTACGACTCAGCCAGCCAGAGACAGACGGGACAAGGACTCCCTGAGGACCCACAGAGAAGGAGACAGCATGCCACGCTGGTCTTCTTTGGTGCTGGTGTTTCTACACGCAGGGTTGAGCTGGGGCCATCCAGTGGCAGGGAGTCCCACTGGCCCGGAGCTTCAATCCCTGGAGGTAAGGAGGCGCAAGGTTGGTTAACAGGGGGGTGAGGTCTGGAATCAAACCTGTTCCCTAAAAGGAATCAGGAACCCAGCACCCTCTTCCAGACATCTTTGCGCTCAGGGATGGGTGAGGAACAAAGAAGCAGGCTGGGCGGGAAACCCCCCCCCCCCAGTCCTGGCTTGCGTAGCTAGAAGGTTGGGGGAGAATGGGTGTTGTAGTCTAGACCTGCCCCCCTCTCGCTCTAGGACCTCCTCGAGCGGCTGAAGGAGAAGTTGAAGGACGAGGATCTGGAAGCCCCCAGCTACGAGGCCGACGGGGATGCCGACGACAGCTCCTACCTCGACCTCGACGACTCCGAAGCCCATCCTTTCGCCCGGCTCGACTTCCAGGTCCCGCTCCCTCAGGCCGAGGCGGAAGCCCAGTGGAGGGAACTCTTGGCGTTGCCGAAGCGGAGGAGGCATTTCTCCGGGTGTTTCGGGACCCGGCTGGAACGGATCGGGACCCAGACTGGGCTCGGGTGCAAGATCTACAAACCACGTAGGTCTTTCTCTCTCTCCCCCCCCCCTCAGAACCTGATCATTTATGGTTAATTGTTGCATATAATTAGGGCCCTTTCTTTCTTTCATGAGCTCAAGGAAGCAGGGTTTGGGCTTCCCTTATCTTCTGTATGGTCACAACAATCCTGCGAAGTAGGCCAGCCTAGAAGAGAGGCAGCCTCTCTCTCTCTCTCTGTCTCTCTCTCTCTCTCTCTCTCTCTCTCACACACACACACACACACACACTGAACCCAGCTTTTTCGAGACCCATCCCAATACTTTAACCATTGCACCACACTGCTTTTCTCAGAGATAGGTTTCTACAGATTCACGGTCTGCATTTCACACGTTGCATTGATTAAGACGAGGACACCCAAGCGAGTTTCCCCTTTTCGTCTACGATTCATCCCTCGGTCCAAAGACGCGGCAGTCAGAAGCTGTGTCGTCATTTCATTAAAAGGAACCCGAGACTTGCTGGTCACCAAAATATCTTGATTTAATTTTTTTGTCCTTTCCTCTTTCAGGTTCCAGAAGGAAAACTAGAACTTGAAAAACAGAAGAAAACTGCCAGTCCCGTCAAGGTTTTGAGAGCAACGTTGTCCGTTTTTTGATACAAACTTTGTCCGTCTAAAAGCCTGATGCTTTCGGCTTTTTCCACACCAAAGTATGAAGAATTCTATTTTCAGATACTTTTTGTAACAGCTGAACATTGGTGCTGTGTAATCGCCTTATTTTCCCCCCCTTCTTCTTACATTGCAGTGATGCTAAGCTTTGCATAAATCAATAAATGTTTTTGTACAAAAGGAGTATTTGGGGGTTTTTGGAGAGGGGGGGTGTAGAGGAACGCCCACTTCCCTTTCAAATGAGTCAAGGGGGAATCCCAAACCCGTCTTGTAGGGAAGGGGGTCCTGATCGGCAGCCGAAGGACGTGTGTGTGTGTGTGTGTGTGTGTGTGTGTGTGTGTGTGTGTGTGTGATCAGCGGCAGGCTTGGGTTCAGGACCTTGGACAGCAGCCAGTCTCGGGATCTGGTTTGCTCTGGCTCCCTCACCCAGATGGAAAGGCACACCTGACCTCTTTGCCAAGGTCAACCACATGTTTTGGACCACAAAACCTATCCTCCTTGGTCATTGGCCCTAGAGGCTCGGGATCCCGGCAGTGGTGGCCCAAAACATCTGGAGGGCCAAAGGTTCTCCACCCCCTGCCCTAAACAAAAAGGGACGTGTTTATGGATTCATACTTCCTGACGCCTTCCCCTCCTCATGGCTTCTTTCCTGCTGTTCAAGTCTCGGGGAGTTCCAGTGGATTCCCGGGCAAAATCGGTTCCCTTTTTCTGCTTTTCTACCTTCCTTTCCCTCCCAGGAGCACCAGGGCGGAGTCCCTGGCTTCCTTCCTCTCTGTTCATTTCCCCAACCACAACAACCCTACGAGGTAGGCCAAGTAGGGAAAGAAAGGGATAGCCCCCCCCCAGCGACCCCATCCAGCTTGGGGCTGCTCTGACTGCTGCACCACGCTGCTAGGCAGCTGGGTGAGACTGACAGCTAAAAATTACGACAAATGCCCCGGAGCCGGGATTGAAATACACCTCAAAAAATGATGGGCGCAGAACGAATTGTGATTGGAAAATGCCGGTTGTTAGCTGATGAATTTGTTATTCTAAAATATTTTTTTTTCAAAAAAAAAAGAAGAGAAGAAAACCATTATTGTTGTTCTTGTTTGTTCTTGTTCTTGTTGTTGTTGTTGTTGTTGTTGTTGTTGTAAAGCAGCAGTGTTCTCCATCTGACTAGCAGCGTCCAGATCTAATGGAAACATCCTTCTGGATGACAGAGAGCTTTTGCCAGATCTTTTATTCCTCCAAGCAAAGGTTTATAAATTTCTCCGTGGATAACCTTGACAAATCCCCCTCTCTCATTTGGCTACCTGCAGATGAGATAATGCACTCTGAAACTCCCCCCCCCCAATTTTTCTTTTTCCTCCCCGTTCTGTTTTCACTAGGATATCAAACAAACAAAACAGAAGAGAAAAGGAAGGAAAGAAAGACTTAGGAAAAACACTCCATAAACTTCAGGTGTCTCAACTGGCCTAGACCGAGGCATTTTTAAAAGACAGAGGAGCCATTTGGGCTGTTACAATTGACAGACTATTTCTCTGCTCCAAATTGGTGTCTGTTTCTTTTTTTGCATTCTCATTTTTTTTTAAAAAAAATCACCACCCAAAACGTTGTACGTTGAGATCACGAAGAAAACATCCAGAAGGCTTTTGAAAACCCACCAGTATTTAAAAGACCTTTAAATAGATATCTCAATGAACATTTAAAATGCTCAGAATCAGGGTATTTGAATATAATTCTAAAATGCTTCTCTTTTACCTGGTTGAAGGCCGGACAGTATAGGAAATATAAAAGGCCTAAATCTATGTGTTAGGTTTTTTTAAATTCCTGTCTCGGTTTAACCGAGCTGTGTTTACATTCTAATTTGACTTATTTCTTGTCTCATGACTTTGGCTTTCTGTGTTTCTCTTAAACCTTGAATTTTTATCTGCTGCTTCCGTCTCTCCAGCCTATAACCAAAGTACCAAGAGCCTTGTTTAGTATAATCAAAAATTCAATTTTTTCCAAACTTCTGTTTCACTCTGATCATTAAACTGAGCTGAGGTTTAGATGACAATTATTCCTAACCCACAACTAGGGAAGTTATAATAAATGGAGCATGATCCAACCAGCATAGTTAGTATCTGTGAAGAATAATTAGAAACATATATCCGTATCATTGCTTTGCAGCCAAATTAATCTGGTGCGAGGCAAAGATCTGTGTTGTACACTTTGAATAAAAGATCCAGAATCCAACTACTATACAAGTCAATTTCTAGCACCTTCACGTTCCTTTTATCAAAATCGTTCTTGACGTAAGAGCAGTTGAGGTTTTTAGTCTAAACTCAGCGACCGGCCGTGTATTTTGGGAAATACAATGTTTTAAAAATAGACCCTTGTTTTGGGGATACGAAAAGTCACAACAAACTCCTTAAGCAATGACGAATGGCCGGACGCTGCCTGAAGATTAAACCAGCCAATTAATTCTGTTGTCGTTACTGGAACCGAATATCTCTGTTTGCCCCTTTTTCGGGGGTCTGATCCTGCTTGCCTTGGACGCCCTAGCTTCCCGGGGGTGGACTTTCTAAATTTGGTCTTCTCCAACCCAGGGCGATGTCGTAAGGAGGCAATATGTAGAAAATTGCCAACGGGGCAGGCATTTCCGATCAGCCGGCGACATAATCTTGAGGCCTGGTATCAGCGGAGAGGGTGGTTTGCATGAAATCATTGGCTTGTGACCCGCATGCCTTCCCGGTGGCCGGAGCAATGCCTAATAAAGCGACTCTTTGCTCCGGCCACAGCATGCCAGAGATGGCACTGGAATGCGCCCCAGATAATTCTGCCGATAACCTACGGCACCAGCCGACGGACCCAAAGGGTATATAAGGACGGCTCGGAGGACGGCAAGGCACACGGAGAGAGCTCCAGAAGACAGGAGAGTCTCATCATCTCGAGAACACCCTCTCCAGGGGAAATAGACCATCGCTTCTAGGTTTGACAGGTGGATGCGAGAGACCATGGATGCTACAAGAGCCTCCTTCGCCAGCTTTGCGTTGCTACTCCTACTAGCCTCCCAGCCGTCGACGAGGGCCCATCCGGTCAGCCTCAGCCCGGCCAAGGAGCTGGCCAGCATGGAGGTAAGGGACAGAGACTTAGCGATAGAACACCGCACTGAGTTAAGCGTCGGCGGTCTGAAAAGTCTGCAGGAATTGGCACCGTTTTTTTTGGTTTTTTTTTTTGAGGGGGACCCTCCCCCCCCAACTTACCCACATAAGGATGGTGGCTGCTTGGAAGATTTACCCATTTATTTCTGAGTGAGTTTTTCTGGATTGAAATCCGGGTCTTCAGATGCAGGAATGGATAAGGCAGAGAGAAATCACCCCCCCCCCCAAAAAAGCTCACACAGAAATAAATTGGTACGTCTTACAGGGGCTGCCATTCTTTTATCTTTATTTATTTATTTATTTTGCAAAGAACCCCACTCAACTACTATTTTTCTTTCCCCCCCCTTTAAGGATGAACAGCTTTGTTTTTTCCTGGAAAAAAGTTTGCACTCTCCCCCCCCTTACAGTTCCCATGGAACATGTTGGCAGGGGTGTGTGTGTTTGGAACCAGAGTTTCCTTGCATTCCACGGAATATGCCACCAGTCACTTTACGGAGGGAATCTGTTTAAAATCTTCAGTCCCTTTTTCATCTTGGGGGGGGGGGGGAGATCTCTGGCTATCTCTTGGACACCTCCAGATCCAGAGATAGTCTACCTTAGAGGGAAGAAATTTTCAAAATGCAGGAGAATGGACTTTACTGGATTTAGAGGGATTTTTGTTTTGGAAATTTTAGCTGTTCTCTCTTGGAAATTGGGCAGTAGGACAGGCACTACCTACGGACATTCAGGGTGGTTGGCTGATTTAGGATTGTCCCTAGTTAAATCCTTTCACCCAGGGTCTTCAGGTGGGAAGTAGAATATAGGATATATTTAGGTTTGTTGAGAAAATATCTCACTAGGGCTTGTAGACCTGGAATTTCCAGAAATCAGAGAAATCACCTCACTCCAGTTGAGGAAAAAAAGTCATGCAAAATGGGAGAGAGAAGGTGAAAGAGATCTAGGCTAAGAACTCACAGGGGCGGCGGGAGAGAGATGTATTTTTCAAAGACATGGAATTGGTTAAATCAAGAGATTACTAGATTATAAATTCCTTCGCAGGTGAATACAACCCAAAACCGCCGTTGGGGTTGCGTGAGGTTGACAATCATTGCATGGCAGTGAGCCTTCTTAGGCATTAATAATATTTATCACTGGCTTCTGTGTGTTTAAAGATACTCAAGGCAGACTTCAAAGTGCAATATACACATTTACAGATCTGGGTTTCAAAAAAGCGTTGCTGTTCCGTTCTGTTATTTTTGTGTCTATTGTTTTTATTGTTAGCCGGGCGGGATATTCAGTCCAATAAATAAATAAATAAATAAATAAATAAATAAATAAATAAATAAATAAATAAATAAATAAATAAAGACAAGAGCAAAAATGGGTGGCGGGGATCAGCAAAGGTAATTTTATCTTGAAATGATGCTACGGAAAACTAATGTTTTGTTAGAAATAGAGCCGATCGGTGGTAAAGGTGGCTTACTTGAGAGAGGGTAGGGAGATATCTACTTCCAGAGGAGATCAACGAAGATGAGGTGGTTGCTTGTTTGGTTGCACAGAGCCAGGGTGAGTTTAGATGACCTCTAAGGTCCCTTGGTCCAAAGGTAAATCTCGATATTTCCCGTCCTTTCAAGGCGCTTCTGGAGAGGCTGGAGGAAAAAATTGCCCTGATGGAAGATCTGCAGGACAACCCAGACCCTGAAGAACCTGACACCCCAAGAGAAAACACAGCCGGGTTCTTAGAAGACAACGACAACCAGCAGATGGACACCCGGGCAGAATCCGTCCCCTTCTCCTCTGAACGGAGCTCAGCGCTCAAACACCTGCGAGGGCTCCAGGTTGCCAAAAGCATGCGAGAATCGGGCTGCTTCGGAAGGAGGCTGGACAGGATCGGCTCCATCAGCGGGATGGGGTGCAGAGGTGAGGCCCCCGGAGCGGCGTCTGGTCGGCAACTGGCCGCCCCCCAACCCAGGGGAAAGCCCACGGCCTCCGAAACACCCGTAACAAATACAGTTCTTTTCATTTCCTAGAATTGCCATTAGAATTCACGTGGGACCCCCCCCACACACACACACACCAAATTAGTGAAATGCTACGAAGTGTCAACAGTCAATGGCCAAGTTATGCCAACTCTTACAACAAGCTGGTTGATTTAGTTACCATCAGCTAAGCCTGTACTTCTGTAACTTTCTTCTGGTTACTTCTTGAAATTACTTTCCAAGGGCCTTTATACACGTAAGCTCCGCAGGAAATGGCTGCAAGGTTTAGTGTTTTCCCACCAGCTCCGGACTTTGCTTAAGTGCGACCCCCCTCCCACCTAAGTGCACTTTCTTGTACCTTTCTTGAAAATCCCCAGGTCCGGATTTAATCTGGTCAGTTCTCCTGGCTTCTGCTTGTGTTTTTTTTGCCTCCTGCCCCTTTAAGAGAAGAGGTGGGAGGAAAAAAAGCAAGCAGAAGAGAAAAGAGGGCTGCATTTTCCCCCCTCTTTCTCTGGTGGGGAGGAAGGAAGAGCAACGAACCCCTAAGATCTTTGGTCCGAATTTAAGGGGCCAGCGGATCTTAGGGGTTGTGTGAAAAGGCCCTTAGAAAGCTCCCCCACCCCCACATGTTTTAGGGCTTTTTAAAGTGCACCCAACAGGGCTTTATTAAATCACAAAAAGATAGCAAGAAGGAATGAGTAACGTAAGGAAGGAGAACCTGCCTTGGGTCCTTTGTTAGGAGAAAGCTCAGAACAGGGACTCATCCAGAGGGGCAAAAAGCAGACTCCTCTTGGAGGCGGGTGGTTCCATCATCTCCCTTCATTGGGCAATTATTAAATGACCCCCCCAAACCTGAGTGGCATCAAAATGACAACATTATTGCCCCCCCCCTTTTCCACGAAAACCTGTGCATTATCCCACCCCCTCTGTTCTACTCTCGTGTTGTTTATGATTTTAGTCATCAGTCTTTCTTTGTTTCGTTTCAAACCTGTTCTCCTTCCAAACACCACTGGGGAGTTATTTACCTATTCCAACTTACGGGTTTTGTATGGAAGCAAAGCAGGTTTGAAAGGTAACCCAGAGCGACGAATAAAATCATAATTTATTATCATCGGTAAGTGATCGTGTCAGGGGATTCCGTGTCAGCCGCCACCCTCGTGATGACAATTGGCCAAAGAAGTTGAATGTAGTACTGTACTTTGACGATTTTATGCCCATAGAGAAATGGAAGCTAAAGTCAAATAAAAAGAACTAGATCTCACTGATTTATTTCCCCACCCCCACCCCAATTTTATCTTTCTTCCTAGGATCCAGAAGGAATTGAATCCATCATCCACCCTGAATCCTCCCTCTTAAAAAGGATCCAGCATTTCTCCGGCATATGGATTTCCAAAGCTGAATCTACGTTTTCTAGAAATCTCCAGAACGGACATAAATGTTTGCCTATTTATTTATTTATTAATTTATTTATTATTACTTGACCTCTGCCTTGTTTATTCCTTTGGGGTTTCTCTCTCTTTCTCTTTTTTTTCTTTTCTTAAAAGAACAAGTAAGCTTACTGTTGGCGCAGAGACCATGGCTTGACCGAATGGCAATAATAATAATAATAATAATAAAAAAGAACACCTTGATATATTTTCCTCTCATGTTGGTTTTCGTCTCCTTCACTTGCTTTTTCGTCCTCCTCTCTTCCTGATGGGTCAAAATGAAACAAGCCCAGCTTTTCCCCAAACCATTTTGTAAAGAAAAGCATAATTCACCTAGTCTCCGCAAAACCCCAGCCCAGCTCAATCAACCAGCCAACCTATGTAGGTTTCTAGTCCACATCGAGGAAATTTCTTTCCAAATTGGCCACCATGGAAACAACATTGGCCATTTCCCATCACACAGGAGAGAATTCTCTCTGCAAACTTGCAGGCGAAACCAATAAATGCCACGTGCGTAATGTTATGCTTTGCACAGAAACTGGCTGAGCTCCAGGTTAGGAACTGCACCCATTCGCTCATCATTATGCACATTAATTAAAAACATTTCCCCACTATTTGTGGATGGGGGGGAGGGGCCTCTCTGAAGATGATCGAAATTGGGCCAGTAACCTTTTCCATTGAAAAAGAAGATACAGTAGGAAGATGGGTCCCTGGGCTATATGTCAGCAGCTATTATTAATACATACCGATATTCTAGTCCTCATGAGGCTCCATCCGGAATGAGCAGTTCCTTGCCTTTTGAAAAAAACAATTCCAGGAGACCTACCCCAGCGATATGGCTCTTCACCCCACATCGATCTCAGTGGAGGCTCTGATGTCAGCGAGGCCACAAATCCATCCCGGGTTTTGGCCTGAATTTCCAAAGAGATTTCTCCAACATACTGGACCTGTTTTGGAGATCAGATTTGCAGTCTTTTGGCGGGCAGGGTAGGGGAGTCTTTCAAGGGGGGGTAATGCTCCAGTGTGGGGTATAGCAAGCACGGGCCATGAGTTCGAATCCCCGTTCGGAAACCCACTGAGAGGGGACGACACTGCTAAAACCCACTCCTTCTCCCTCTCGCCTTCCTAGCCTGTGGTCAAACTAGGTTGCAAACGGCTCCTCCAAACCATGGTGTCGTGCAAGGCCGGGCGCAACTTTGCAAAGAGGCTTGGCTGGGCTGCGCTTCACCTCATCCGATTCCAGAGCTCGGGGAAAGCACTGCGCGTTCTCCCGGTTCAACAACCAGATTTGATCTCCAACGGACGGGACTCTTTCGGACAGGAATTTGAAGGATGCAGAGCAAGCAGCCCTATAGATTTCTGGGGACGGGGGGGGGACCATTCAGCAAGGCGAGGGGGTGTTCTCAAGCTCACACGTCCAGCAATGGAACCCCCACTGCCCAGGGAAGTCTACCACATCAGCGTCTAGAAGGGAGCTTCACGCTTGTCCTGGTGGTTTTAACTTTTAGACAAACCCCACTCCTGACCTGTAGTTCTTCTTCCTGGTTTTAGTATCCTTGATCGACGCATTATCCTCAGCCTTTCCCTCTAGGAAGCTCAAGGTTAGATCAGTTTCCTCTTCTTTTTCACCCGCTCAACCCCCCCCCACCACCCCTGCGAGGCAGGCCAACTGGGACGTGGCTGGCCCTCCCGTGGGTCGCCTGTAGGAGAAGATGGTGACCATCTAACAGGACAACCTTGTGCCTCAGTGCCGAGCGATGGGGTCCTTCCCGGAGGTCCAGTTGATCACCCTTGCTGCCGTTCCTCCCGGGGGTCCTGGGTTCGAATCCAAGGCTGGAGAACTCGCTGGTGATGGGAAGGAGCCCCACCCCCACCCCCACCCCGGGAGGGGGAGAAGGAAACCATGGGTTGTTCTTCCACAAACCCACACTTCTGTTGGGGCTTCAAGAAAGTTCACTGCCAGCCTAAAAGGAGGCATATCCTTCCGTTTGCCCCCCGTCCCCGTCCCCCGGTCCCCAAGGTCTGCGCTGAATTTAAGGCCAGGAAACAAGTTCCTAAGTTGCGATGCTGGTTCTCCACCCCTGCGCGATGCTCCCTCCACCAACTTTCTCCTCTCCATCCTGGCTTTTGTGTGTGTAAGCCTATAAACTGACCTGTGTTAAACACCCGGGGTGCAGAGGCCGTAAGGGCTGGGGGACGACCAAGATTTAAACCCATGACGATAACTCAAAGTTATATACTCATCCAATGTTCCTTCCCACGCCTGCACAGGGCTCCTGTTGGGACAGTGATGTTTATCCACCGCCCTGTCAGAACAGAATCCCAGCGACCCTAAGAGAGCTTTCAACTCAAGGCAAACATGACTTTTAGGAATGGTTTGGCCAGTTCCTGGGTTTTTCCCCTACGGAGTGGGGATATGAACTCAGGCCACCCAAGCCTGACTAACCCATCCCACTGGGTATCTACAAGGAGTATCCAGTCACCTAGAATTCAGCAGAGGTCCCTGGGCTAGGTACCGATTCCGCTGCTCGGCAAGTGTGCCAGCCTACAAAGCGCCACAGGGCTCTTCATCGCCGGGAAACGGCCACGGTGGCTCCGTGCCTCGGAAAAGCTGGGACACCCCAGCGGCACATCTGCTGGAGCCACAGGGCCAGAAAGTCCAGATGCAGGGGAGTGGGATTAGGAGACAGATATCTAGTCTTGTGCGCTCCCAGATGCATCTGGTGGGGCCACTTGTGAGATACAGGAAGCTGGACTAGATGGGCCTTTGGCCTGATCCAGCAGGGCTCTTCTTATGTTCTTAGCTTCTTAAAGTCAAGTTTGCCAACTCCCCTCTGGCTCGCCATTTTTCCCCCTGGACGTCTGGTGCAAAGGGGTGTGAGTGTGCATGTGTGTGTGTGTGTGTGTGTGTGTGTGTGTGTGTGTGCACGCGCGCCTCTGAAAGAGATAACAAGGAGACAGAGGAGGGAGCGTCCTTTGCACTTCGGACGTGTGAAGCCTCTTGAGATGAGTTCAGAGGAATGCAGATCACAAGCCCCATCCACCACCACCCCGGTCTCCCTTCCCTTCCCCGCCGATGACGGTCACCCAAAAGCCACCTGCCTTCCTGCCAACGCTGATCTCTTTAAAAGGGAATCTCCTGCCTCCTCTGGTATCTCAGATCCCTTATCGAGAAGGGTGGGTGGGTGAGGAATGCAGTGTTAGTTCATTCTTCGGGCATGAGCACTGCCTGTCCCACGGCTATAAAGATGGGGAAGGTCAGGATGAGACCCTTAAAGCAGAAGAGAAGAACGGCCGAGAGGAAGGAGGCCGGCCGAGAGCACCATGAGATCCGCCATGCTCCTCCTGCCCATCATCTTCCTCGCCAGTCACCTTCAAGGGAGAAACAGCGGCCACCCCGTTTTTGGGTCCGAACTTGCAGATTTCAAGGTAAGAGACCGCACAGATGTGGCTGCCTTCGTAGTGCTGCTCCGCATGCCGTAGAGTTGTAGAGGACCATACTTAGGCCACAGACGCCGACAAAGGTGGGATTGAGGGCTGGGAGAGTAAGAACAGACAAAAGAAAATATTTTTTTTTCACCCAGTGCGTTGTTAGTCTATGGAACTTCCAGCCACAAGATATGGTGATGGCACCTGGCCTGGATGCCTTCAAAAGGGGATTTGACGGATTCCTGGAGGAAAAGTCCATCCCAGGTGACAAACCATGATGGAGATGTGTCATCTCCAGGCTTAAAACCAGGGTCCTTCAAGGGCCAGATGCAGGGGAGGGGTATCAGGAGACAGAGATCTAGTCTCGTGCACTCCCAGACGCATCTGTTGGGGCCCCTGTGAGATACAGGAAGCTGGACTAGATGGGCCTTTGGCCTGATCCAGCATGGCTCTTCTTATGTTCTTATGATTTGTTACGATTCCTTTTTTAAAAAGTAGATTTTTAAAGATTCTCCGAAATGTGCAATGTTTTTCATCGGGGGTGGGGGTGAATATAGGACAAACCACTTCTGAGGAACTCATTCATCCAGGCCCAGGGTCTGAAACCCTTTCCTGCTTGGGGGGTGGGGTGGGAATTGGTTTGAACCTCTCTGTGTTTTGTGATCTTAGCCACGAAGTCGCCAACTTTTATTTCCAAAAGGCACCTCGACTGATAAGCGGGCTTAGGACCAAAACAGGCACTATATGGTAATAATGATCCAAATTGGCACATGGATTCCGCTGCGGTGAAGCAGTCGGTTTAAAAAAAAAAAACCTTCAACCAACGACGCTAATTGCTGTACAAAACCAGGGCACCAGAGCCACAACCCAGGAATCGAGCTCAGAAAACTTCATTCAAATCTTGCCTTCATTTTCTAAGCTCTGAGAAAATATTTATTTATGCCGTTTTGCCATTCTGGGGGCCGGCCCTTCCGTTAGGCAGTGCGAGGCAGCGATCTAGCCTCTCAGCTTAGAAGCTGCCCTTGGATTCATAACTTGTTTCTCTCTCACTTGGGACTTCTGGGTGGGTGGGAGGTTTATGGACTATGATATCCAGCATCCCCAGCCAGGGAGCAACAGGGATTATGGGGTTTATACGACCGGGACCCAGAATGACAAAATGGCAATTTTTGGCGATCTAAAGGAGCGCCGCTCGTCTGGCGCTAGAAAAACACATGGTAAGGGTGCCCTGCGATTACAGAGACCTGTCGTCATGGAGGCAACCGGATGAATAATGCCATTTTGGAGGGGTCTTTTCTCTCTTTCTCTCCATCTCAGGCCCTCCTGGAGCGTCTGGAAGACAAACTCGAACCCAGCGCAGGAGATGCAGGGCTGGAGAGAGATTTTAACGAACCGGACGACGACGCTAGCAGGAGAGGCCCTTCCGGCAGACACTCCGTGGGATGGCGAATACCCAAGACTCCCGAGCGAAGGCGGGTTCGGAAGGAGCAACCGGTGGTTCTCAGCAAGGGTCCCGCCCGCTGCAAGGAACAGGCTGGGAGCCTTCCTCAGCGCCCCTCGCAGGGTCTCCAATTGTTTCGGCCAAAGGCTAGACCGGATCGGGTCCACCAGCCGACTCGGCTGCAAACGGACCAGGGTGAGTGTCAGGATTGAGTGACGGTGGATCGTTGGCGGCCAGAAAATCCTGCAGCTTTTTTCCAAGGAAAAGAGGCAGAGCAATTTTCGAGGGGACAGACGGCTGTCCATCATGCAAATTATTGATTCCAGCTAGGAACAAAGGCCTCTCAAGTCCACCAGCCCAGGGAGCATTACTCTACTGACACCACACCCAGTGATCATGACCCCCCCACTGGGGACTTTTTTATGTCCTTAGCTGTGACGGTGTAGAGCCTCCAGCAACAGACGCAGTATACCTGCTGCTGGATGGTATGTCACATGGGACGACGACAGTTCTGCTAGGAGCCTTCCCAAAAGCATCCAGCCAGGCCCCGTTTGAACCCCGGGTTAGATTCCATTGGCCTGGGTGCTCCCGGGACATCCCACTGGCAAAAGGAGAAAAAACTGGAAATCTTTGAAACCATCAGTGACGGGTTCAAGGGGTCAGAAAGTAGGGAGAGGTTGACACTGCAAGAATTAGTGGGGTTTTGTAAGCACGGCTGCCTTGCAAAAATTAACGACGTCCCAGCTTGCGGGACTGGAAGGGGAAGTTAGGATCAAGGGGACCTGCAATTTTACCTATTAAAAACTTGTCGGAATGGAGAAGCGGGGAACGGGAAATATTCTAGAAGGTTTTACATGGGATGCGGGATCTGATGGGATAGATTAGTTGGCATCGATCAGGATCAATATTATTTCTTAACCCCTTCATCTCCAGGGCTGCCGCTAAGAATGGAGATTTTCAGATTTCTGGGACCACAAACTCCATCATTCTCAGTTCTAAGAGTTCTGCCCAACAGCACCTAAATGCACCATGAGCTTTGAGGGCAAGCAAGGCCTAGATCGGCCTCCAAATACACTTAGGTCTGGTGGAACCCCCTGGAACAGAGAACGATGGGGTTCGTAGTCCAAGGACTCTAACGACCCCAATCCTTCGCTGCCTTCCTTTTGTAAAAGTGACTTCCGCTCGCTTGCAGAGACTCAGCTTTCGGACGAGCCATCTTAATTTGCTTCCTCCTCCTTTTCACAGAACTGAGCCTCGACCCAACCCCAGCGAAAACTTCCACCACAAATCCCTGTGGCACCGCTTGAGTCCCTCTTTAAGAAGCTACCTGCCCACTTAGAGAGACGACGCCAGCCACACCGGAAGACAAGGTTTTCCCCCTGGCATCACTGTTATTTATTATTATTATTATTTTATTTTAGTTTTTGCAATGAAGCAGGGCCTCGGGAGGGCAAAAAGGAGCCAGAAGAATTTAGGATGGCCTGTTGTGACCACGAATGTCGAGCCCGCTGCAATGAGATGCGGTACTTCCTGAAGGAAGGCACAGGAATCAGCACCACGGACAGGGACGTGTCCCCTTCCATCTGCCTCTCCCGAGGAATGGTTTGCAAAACCACTCGCAATAAAACAGGTCCTCCCCATCAAACCGAACAGACGTCTGTCTCCCAATTCGGGGTTGGGGGGGTTGGGGTGAAGCAGCTTAGGAACCAGCAATCTTTAGGAGGGTGCTGGTTGCAGGTTGGAACACTAGCTTGCTCCGTTAAAAACAACCACCCTCTCTTTCTGGCAGAGGAAGTACCCGGAAAGTTTGGCCAGCTGGACTCAGGGGCATCCCCGTCTTCAAAAATATGACTTTTCCAAGCTCTGAGTTCGAAAGCCACGTTCTCGGGCGTTCAGGAAAAGGCCCCTGGATGGGCCTTGAGTCCTCCGAGGTCTCTCTGTGTCCGACGAGTGAGAGCACATGGTCTCAAACGTTTAAAACGGGAGCCGCAAGAAAATAAGTGGACTTGTATTTCCCGTGCACACTCCCTGCAAAAACTCTACCCTCTTGAGATTGCCTGGATGTCACCATTTCATTTAAAAGAGACGTGGTTTTTTCTGAGAAATACACCTTGGAAATGCATATAATTGGGTATTTCTGGGTTTTTTAAAAATTTAATGCTTTCAGCCCACGGATAAGGGAGTCAGTGGGTAGCAAGGTCGTACTGTATTTTCAAGGATTACACTCAAGGGGTTGTAGCATTGTTTGTTCATGTATTTTTTTTTAAACAAGTGGGCCTTATTTTCCAGAGGGTGGGGAGATGACGGGGTGGGGGCGGCAGGAATTTCATAACGATATGCATTCTAGGGAGAAAGCATTGATATACAATTGTGGCCATACTTACGGATGCTCGTTTGGGCCTCGTTATCATCTGCAAGGGCAGTTCTTCGCTCTAAGAATAGAACCTCCATTTTCCGGGGTAGTCTACCTCCAAATACCACACGGTGCATGGTAAAGGCATGTCTTTGCAGCCAGCAACTGGGATTCCCGAAGGATAAACAGAGGGGTGGAAATATTCCTTAGTCAGGGAAGTCGAAACACACTTAATTTGAATTCAGAGGGCTCGACTAAGTGACCTCTAGGTGACCCGTCGCTCTAGGATTGAAGGCAGGCAGTCCAAAGGGGGAAAAGTACTGAGAAGGAAGAGGAAAGACACAGGGAGTCTGTAAAGTGACATAGGAGGAAATTTATTGGAACGGCATGTGCCTGTAGTGTTGTTGGTTTTTCTTTCATTTTCTTTCTCCTTTTAAAGAGACAACAACTGTGGCTTTACAATGCAAGTGCTCAGATATAAATTAAAAAAGAAACCACATCATTTAGGCAGGGCTTTTTTTTAAAAAAAAATAAACATTGATGGACAACGCCACAGAATTCGTTTTTGCGGCTCCGCTGCCCAAAACAACTAAACAACAACAAAAAGTGCAATTGGCAAAGGCCAAGAACCATTGCGAAAGAGTCAAGTTAAACCCGGGTGGGTTTGTTTTGGAAAGGCTCAAAAGTCCCGCAAGGCGGGACAGGGCGATACCTCAACGTCCCACAACAAATACAGTATACGATCTGGGAACTGTGAGATTCGTTCCTTCAAGGCGTAAACTAATACTGATTAAAGGGGGGGGGAATCACAGCTTTTCCCCCTAAAGCCTGTTGGGGTGTCAAGAACCTCTAAAACTACAAGCACACACACAGAGAGACACCCTACAAACCAGAGACCACTTCCATTCGCAAGCCTACACAAGGCGGGACCGCAAAGCTGTCACCCCGTGACAACCGTTCCAGATGCACCAGGATCAAGATGTCTGCAAAAACTGCAACCCATCGGTGTCACTTGCCACTTTTAACAAGCCCCGTGTCAGCGTTCGGGAGGCGGTGGTGGGAGGAGGACAGACTGTCATTCGTGGGGAGGGTTGGTGAGCCAAGTCGTCCACTTCATCAGCCAAACAGACCCCTCGGGACAAAGATGAGCAAGGCAGACAGGTGGGCGAGATGCCAGAAGCCAGGGACTGAAAACTAGGAACAGAACAAGGGGCTTTGTATCAAAGCCCACGGCTCCGTCATCCCTTAATTGGCCTGATGGATTACCGATCTCGGGAGAAACCTGTCCGCGATGAGATGGTTGTCGTTTGAGGAATGGGGGACGGAAAGCAGTGGACTCAGCAGGCGGTGGCAAACCATCTCGAATTCAGGGGCAGGGATAGAAATACAGGGAAGAAATAAGCCAGCAGGAAATGTTTTTCAAAGTCCTGATCTATTTAACCGACTGTTTGGAGGCTTTTATTTTCACTCTCACCGAACAACGGAGAAACACCGTTTCCCCTCCCAGCTTTGGTGTCCCTTGGATGGACACTCAAGTTCCAATGTGGAGTCATTATAATGGCACTTTGTGTGTGTGTGGGGGGGATTCCTGCTGAAACCAGGAACCGTTTCCTTTGATTCGGGAACGGGTACAAGGGAGGCTTCATCTGGAGCTGATTTGGGGCCTGAGTCCTGGCCTGCGGTGACCCGGGATGGGCGACACTTGCCCCTACCCTCGCCTCCAAAATAAATGTGTAGCTGCAGGAGCGGCAGCACGCCCTCCGGACGGCCGCCGACGGCCGACCCCCCCATGCGCTCGGGCCAAAAAAATACACTAGCCGCCCTCGTGGCCAACCGACAGAGGTTTTTGGGCAAAATGAGAGGAGAGGACGGATGTGCAACTGAAAAGAGACATCCAGACGGATGCGATTCGGTAAATCAAAGGCACGAGACTGGGGCTTTTGACAGAGACGGAGCAGAACAGGGCAGCTGCCTGATGAAACAGAGAACAACTGAGCAGGAGGGAATCTTTATTTTTCCTAGAAGGCATTTCCTCGCCTTCTGCTCTGCCTTGTTTTAGGCAAACACCACACACACACACACACACACACACACACACACACACACACAAACACCTCTCTGTGCCTTATCAAGCAGATCAAGTGCAACAGTCCCCGCCTCTTTCTGTAACCTCTCCAGGAATTTATCAAGGTGGAGACCAAAAAAAAATTAATAATAATTAAAAAATACCTACGAGGGCAGGAGCATGCCGGAATTGCACCAGGCTCAGCCGGGATGGGTCTCGTTCACAACTGCAGACCAGTCGCGTCTGGTTCTGGCCGTTGGCCTACCCCCCCAATGGGTGATTATTATGGGAAATCTCTCAGCTGCGGCCGGAGACGGCTCTGCTGGGGTGATGCAGCCCTTCCTTCCCTCCTGCTCTGGTTCAGAATTATTCCGGTCCTGCCCGGGTTTCCTAGTGATGTCTTTTTAATGACCTCTCTCTTTCTCCACTCCCCCAGGCGAAATGGGCAAGTTAAGGTCTTCCGATGACCAATCGGAGCCCGGCGTCTAGAGACGGATCAAACGGCAGCACTCCCCGGACGGAGGGCAGCGGGAATCGAAATTCAGATTTTGGGGGTGGAGGAGAGGAATTTTAAGAAGGCAAGGAAAATACAGATGGGGGGAGGGGCTTGGGTGGACAGCAAGTCCAGAAAAAAGGTAGAACAGGACGGAGAAAAGCACAGCTCGAGTGCCGACGACGACTCCCACGCATCTGGGGAAAGATGGGGTTTTTAACACAACACCACTGGGAAGAGGCTGGTTGGGAGAAATCGCAGGATTTGGGGAAAAAACAGTTTGGCAATGGGTGGCAGGAGGTTGTTCCCAATCCGTATTCAAATTGGCACAAAAGAGAGAGAGGTACACATAACATTTCGACAACTTCACTCTTTTGTCCATCTTCTCCCCAACATGCAAAATACTGGCCATTATTCTTTTTCTCTCTCTCTCAGTCGCTTCTTTCCTTCCTTCCTTCCATTCTTCCTCCCTTCCTTCCTTCCCTTCTTCTTATTATTTCTTTCTACCACCCCTTCCATGCTCTAGGAGAGTCCAAATGCTTCTCCAGCGTGTCGTTCGGCTGCCTCCGAAGGACAACGCACAAAAACTAAGGAGCAGCGCATCAAAACGGAAACGGGGAAGAAAACAGATGTGTGCCGAGCGCAGAAAGAATCTCGGGAGTTCCAAAGTTTTAGTTTTTTTTTAAAAAAAAAAGAGACCCTAAAAATAAATAAATTTGAAGAGGGGAAAAAAAAAAGACAGTGTTGTTTCTTCTCAGTCTTAATTGTGGCCGAAAAACCATTTGGGAACGTAGGAAGAGGAAGAAAAGACGGTACTGGTCCCTGGTCCTCGAAACGGAAATAGCTAGGATTCAAATTAAGGCAAGATCAGGGGGGGGGAAGGGGGTGGGGAGTCCGGGGTGAAAAGAGACGGTTGATTTTTCCATCTGGAATTAGAGCTGCAACAGGTTGGTGGGGGAAAATCCGCCGGTCCAAAGATGGCTTTTAAGGGACGGATCACAGAGCGGGGAGCCGACGGCAAAGCTCCCGAGATCAACCAGGAAGAGTAGAAACCCCCCTGGTTTTTAAGAGGTTTCTTTCAGGGAAACGTCCAGGAGAAAAACACCGAGGTTCGCGTTGTTCTTCAGGGCAGGGAGGCAGCCCGGCGGAGCAAAGTAGCAGCCTGGAGGCACACGGAGGCCGAGAGGAGGGCAGGCAGGCGGGAGGGCGGCAGTCAGAGGGTTTGGTAGTGCTGCCGGAGCCTGGCTTGCAGAACCTCGTGAGTCAGGTTGTGACGCGTGATGATGCCGACAATCTGCGGAGCAAAAGGAAAGCCAAAAAAAAAAAAAAGACAGAGGGAGGGGTGATGGAGAAGCCAAAGACTCCCTCCCAGTTCCTCTAATCATGGCCCGCCGAAAGGTCACCCTGTGAAGAGTGGGCGGAAGTTCGAGGTGGGTCAGGAACTGTGGAACTCCCTGCTGCAAGATGCAGCCGGGGACGCCCCTTTGGGCCGACAAACAGGGATCAGGCCAAACTGGGGAGGATGTGGGGGCTAAAAGGAGCCCCAACCCAGCTGCCACACACACACCCCTTTGTTCAATCATGGCCAAGGATGCGAGAGGAGAGGTATCCTCACCTCCTGCAAGTGAATTTACCGTGAAAGCCACGGTGAGGACAGAATGCCAGGAAAATATATATTTTGCCTTGAAAGAGCACCTCTCTCTCTCTCTCTCTCTCTCTCTAAGGTCTGGTCCAGGCATGTCCAAACTTCGGCCCTCTTGATGTTTTGGACCACAACTCCCAGAATTCTAAGCTTAGATTGCCAATGACAAAGGACTGCGGGAGTTGCTGTCCTAAGCATCTGGAGGGATGAAGTGTGGACATGCCTGGTCTAGTCCAATGCCTTGTTTCCGACAGCACCCCACTGGGGGGTGTTACAGAGAAGGCCGCCAGTGGAAGAAACCATGGCGTTCCCCAGCCCAATCCATCCAACCTAGAACGGCTGGATAGTTTGGTGGTTTGGGGCTACGGTGCCAAAGGTTGGGAGTTCGATTCCCGATGGGGCCTCCTGGAGATGAGCCCGTCTGAGCCAGCCTGAGCCAGCCTTCGGGCCACAAACGTAGAGGCAGAAGGCCAGGCTCTGTTTCCGGGTGCCGCCTGGCTCCTTCCATCACCACCTACTCAAGGTCTGAGATAATGCAGCCCCGGCCTGCCCGTACCCTGCAAACGCCGGCTTTGTGAGTCAACGTGCGGTGGAGGGCCAGTGACACCTGGTGGAGGTTCGGCAGGCCAGTCTCGGCGAGGGAGGGACGAGAACCACCGGCCGTGGGCCTGGTCCCTTCCCGTCCCGGTTTCAGACGGAGACGCCGCTCTGGGCAGCCGGCCAATGGTTTGCGTGCTCCTCAAACACCAGGCAGCGCTCCCACCATCCATCCATGAGTGTTGATGCTCCCCCCCCCAAAATAACATGCAATTCCAACCATGTCAAAATGCATGCATGGTTTTGGACAGAAGTTTCCCCCCTCCAAGAAGAAGTATTCTCTTAGCCAGAATGGAGGGAGCAAAAAAAACAACACAGAAATGCACACCCACTTCCTAGCTTGATCTGACGTTTCTAGCTGGTTACACCAAGACAAGTCATTGGGCGGGGTGGGTTCCCCCCCCCGCCAAAAAAAGCCTCCTAGCCAGGCATGTCCAAACTTCGGCCCTCCTGATGTTTTGGACCCCAACTCCCAGAATTCCAAGCTTAGATGGCCGACGTTTGGACATGCCTGCTCGAGGCCAAACGGAGGGCTCAAGGCAGAACCCCAACCCAAAAATCTGCTGCCCCCAAGCTCCGTTTTAAAGCAGGCAGCCCCCCCCTCCCAAAAGGACCCGCGGGCTCACCTCCCCGACGGCGTTGACCACCGGCAGATGCCTCAGCCCCATCGTCCGGAAGAGGTTGAACACCTGGGAGACGTGAGTGCTGGGAGAGACGGTGAACGGGGACGGGTTCATGTACGGCGTGACGTCCTATCGGAAAACGCCAAAAAGGAACCTGAGGGACCAGCTACGCTCGGCCGTTTTAGATGCGTTTGAGCTTCGATTCCATTTACCACTTGTAATCAAATGCTTGCTTTTATTTCTTTTCTTTTTAAAATATTTATTTATTTATTTATTTATTAGGCTTATATACCGCCCGTCTTCCTGAGAGGAACTCCGGGCGGTTTACAACAAGAGGACAACAAAACAACGGATTAAAATACCAACAGATTAACTAACTAGCTCAATAATAAAACAATAGAGCAACATAAAACAGAACAAAACAAAACAGTAAGGATTTGCTGTTTGCTGTTTTTTGCATGTTTGCATGCTTACTGTTTTTAGCTTTCCAGTACTGTCTTTTTTTTTTTTAAAGCTGCGTCGGAAATAAAAGATTTCAAATAGATCAACCCAAGCACTGTTCTGGGGATTTGGGCAGCTGGCGTGTGCCTTTGTGTGTCTCCTTGCAATTTTCAGACTGCATTAAGGTGCTCCTCGATGAAGCCAACATGTATTTTTGAGCCGTTTTGCCTGCTCCATTTACTGTGCCATGAGCCACCCCGGATGCAGCAAGGGGAAATTCGGATGCAAAGAAAATATATTGACAAAAGAATGAGAGTTTTGGGGGCGATGGTGCATCTCGCTGCCTCCTTTGCTGGCTGCCAGCAGGACTCCCTCCGACACACAGACGCCAAGACTTACCACGATCATCTTGGGATTCAGCAGTGTCAGATCCAAATCATGGATGTCGGGGTAGCGGGGATAATCTTCGGCCATCTCCGCGTACGATAGACGTGGCTGGCTGGCGCTCTGGTTGGGGGAGGGGTTAGGGGGAGAAAAACCAGACCAGGGAGATCAACCCAGATCCCCTTCCCAGACCGATTGGGCCATGTAAGAAATTCAAAGGGGAAAAAGGAAACATGGTTTGACTCTGACCCACAAGGTATGGGGTCTCTGCACACAGCCCTTGCTGTTTCATCGCGTGCACAAGTTAGAATGGATACTGTTGGATCGATTAATCCAACATCCACATCCCTAAGGAGATGTTATCAATGTGGCGGAATAACGAGGGAGCCCCTCTCCTTCAGACGAGGCGTGGAATATACAGGCCATATAGTTGGACTCTGGACACTGCCTGATTCAAGGACTCACCGGACAGCCTGTCCCCGCTCTGGGTGATACCCGGACGGAAAGGCAGATGCTGCCGACGGTGAAATGTCACCACCCACACACATCCCGTTGTAACTCACCGACTGGTTCTCCGAGTAGCAGACGCCGCGCACCAGCAAGGTGACCAGCTGGGAGCGCAGGATGAGGCCGTGAAAGGTCAGGGGCCGGAAGCGCTCCTCCATGGTCCACTCTTCACTGGGAGACTGGTCCGGGTAAAGGTTAGGGTAAGGGGTATACCTAGGAGAGAGCGAACAAGACAACGAGTGGCAGTCTAGCACGGGGCCATCCAGCTTCTTCAGACTTTCGGAGGCCCTGACTGGGTTTTCCGAACCAGGCGAGATATCGTCAAGGAACAGTTAGTCACGGCCGATTCGGTGGCGAAGGGAAGATTTGAACCC